>WEIU01009166.1:1083268-1122730 GCA_013389925.1 Aegithalos caudatus
AAGTCTGTATAGGAAACTTAAGCAGCCGGCACCACGCTCTGCCAGCCCTAGAATGCACAGAGAAGCCAGGAGTTGGGTTTTGGTTTTTTTTTCCTTTAAGGATTATTTAATCCACTCTGTAGTCACCCCATCCTGCTGCCTTATGCTTGTGCCTGGTAGTACCTTGTGGAGATTTTCATTCGAGGAGGAAAGTTCCCCCCTTATTCTCCAGGAAATATTTCCACAATCGGGAATGTTTTTCTAGAATGAAAAAAAAAAACCAAAAAACCAACGTATCATAAGGGTACCTATAGAAACTTCATCTAGAGAGTCACTGGTATTTTTTTCCTTTAGAAAAACGTTTATAGCCCGTTCAGATCCAAAACCTTAGTGTGCTGGTGCCAAGGTTGCAGCTTCTTAAGGTCTAAGCCAGGCTCCTGGTTCAGGAAAAATGTGGGGCCCAGGCTCCTGACACTGCTGGGAACCATTCCATACTCCTGCCTGCAGAGACACAAATACTTGCTCTGTAATTCCTATGTGAGTTCAGGAAAAAAAAAAAATGAAGTTTCTTACTACAAAGAGACTTTTGTACTCCACCTGGCTGCTCTGTTCCTCATGGTCACACCATCTTTACTACACTTGGAGTAAAGATTGCGATAGAAAGATGTGCTGGGTGTGGTAGGAGTGTCAGGGGAGGAAAAAACTCAGCGATTTTCCCACCCCCACACAGCAACACACCTTGGCCAGAGCCACAGGGCTTTTGGGGTTAACAGCAGGATGCTGTGCCTGCTCTCAGTCCTTCCACACTGGCAGAGCTTTAGGAGCACTCAGGAACTCTGCAAACAGGTAGAATAAACCCATTAAAGAGTAGAGGAAATGAATAGTCTGAGGTGAATCTGATGTTGTCTTATGACACAGCTCAGCACACAGAGCTGGAACAGATGCAGTTACAGTGTTGGAATCACTCCACATTAAACTCAAAGTTACAACTCCAGGTGAGCTGGCAGGTATGAGGGTTAGTTGGCTGAAGGCACCAAAGCCTTTGGATCAACAAGGTTAAGTGTTGATAAAGCTTAGTTCAGCCCCATAACATTGGAGTTTGGTGGAGATACTCTGGCATATATATTTGGAAATTCAAATTACTTTTTAGAGGTCCTTGTGGCCTGCCAGCTCGGTATGTAGACTCATTCAGTGTCAAAGAGATGCTTGAACTGCAGGCCATAAATCTGTCAGACAACACCCTGCCATTTCCACATGAGAGTAAAGAGGTGTCCTGAGCTTTGGAAATCTTTGGGTATTGCTATGAGGGTGCCAGCATGGGTGGCTGAGTGAGGGAGCTCAGTTAATGAGCCTGAGGGAGTAGGGACACTGTTGATATCATTAATTTTTATCTCCATGGTGGTCTCACAGGGTCTCTGATCACCCTCTCGTGCCTCTCCCACCGGGTCGTGTGCCAGGTGATCAGCAGTGCTGTCCCAGCTGACCCTGCCCAGGACAATGGGACTTCAGACAGTTCCTGGATAACTCGGCTGGAAAACAATTATGGATTCTACATTGGCCTGGGCTTGGCTGTCTTCTCCAGCTTCCTCATCGGGAGCAGCGTCATCCTCAAGAAAAAGGGACTGCTACGGCTGGTGGAGAAGGGAGGCACCAGGGCAGGTAAGGACCACCTGTTCCTATACACACAATCCAAATTCCAGCACGCCTGAAAGCAAGGGAGCATCTCGGGTGCAGTCAGTCTTCCATCAGCAATGTAAATAAAGAGCTTTTGTGGATGCATCCTGCTGTGTGAGACCCAGACAGCAGCGCTGTGTGGGAGCTGAGGAGCTGATTTACAGCCTGGCATTGGAAAGGAGTTAATTTGCAGTGTCTGTATTGGAAAGGAGCTGATTTACAGAGCCCTGAACTGCCAGGGCTCGGCTAAAAGCAGCGTTCCCCTGGCTGGCACCACAAATAGCAAGAGATCAGTGTGAGATCAGAGTGTCCCCACAGCAGGACAATGATGCCCATCACTCAGGAATGTGTGAGGCCACATGAGGAGCAAGCAGAGTGCTAAAAGCTCTTTGAAATGTTTCCCTTTGCAGCAAGCCCAGCTCGGGGCCGTGCCCCAGCCCGGAGCAGAGCAGCACAGCCCTGACCCCACTCTTGCTCTGAGTGAGGCTGCAGCTCCGTGTGCTGGCATTCCCATTATTCCCATCCACAAGAGCTGTGTTTGAATGCAGGACAGGCCGGCTCTGTGGGAGCTCTGTGGTTTCAGAAGGGATCCTTTGGAGCTGTGTTGCACAACAACCTGCAGATAACTTTCCTCTAGCACCAGGCTCTCAGGGTGAGGTGTGTATTTATGTGTACATATATATATATGTTTATGGCTGGGCAGTGGTGGAGCAGCACTGCCTAGAGCAGAATTGCACTGTGGAATTGGACACATCCCATCAGCATTGCAAACATGCTCCAGCAGCAGGGTAGGTCCTACCTGGCAGCTGACCTACTTGCATAAGTGCAAAACAGAGCAATGATAATTAAAATACTGCTGCTTCCCAGTTCTGGCCTAGGAACAGAATAATCAGAATAATCTTTCAGAGGAAGTAAATATCACCATCCCCACTTTACTTTGTGCCTGTATGGGGAACAGAGGTGTGGAATGATGAAGTGACTGTCCCGAAACAGCCAGCAAAGCTACCAGCAGCAGCTGAGCCACTGGGCAGTCTTAGGTCCATCTCCATCCTCTGTCACTGGGCTGGCCACAGGCAGCTGCTGAACACAGATGGGTTTGCTTTTTGATATTATACTTGCACAATGAAATATCAGTCTTGCTTCAACTGTAGATGTCTCTCTCCTCCTTCCCTCCATGAACTCTTCCCACAGCAGAGCCAAGGGAGTAAAACAAGAGCAACCCCCTCTCTATTTTTCAGAATGTTTAGCATTCTGAAAGGAATTAGAGATTAATGACAGAAAATTGCAACTGACAGAAAGAGTTCTTGGGAAAAACCCCAACCAAGCAAAAAAGACCCTAAAACAAATAAACCAGCAATTTCTGAGTAATACCAAAGCATAACATTTGAACTTCAGCATTTATGGAGTTCTTGAGGAACCAGAAGAGGCTGAACTCTAGCAAAAGATTTTTCCCTGTGTCCTGAAGTCTTCCCATTCAACTCTTCATTTCCCCTTGTGCTATCTCACCCTGTAATCAATCTCTCAGTCCCAGTGTCATCCCTGCTATGTGAGCACATCACTTTTCTCCAAGCCAAGTCAAACACTGCTGTTACTGCCAGCTCCAGTCAGGTCAGATTTATCAAAAACATGGGCTCTCCCTGACCCAGCAAAATCAGGGGTCACCAAGTCAGCAGGCTCAAGCTCCTTCTGTCCAGCAGCCTGTGGGTTAGGACCAGAACTGGATTAGCTCCCAGCACAGTCCAATTCTTCCCTGTTCTTTGTCACACTCTTCCCTTTGCAATTTACCCCTCTCCAAAGGGACATCCTCATCTCTTGCTCTGAGGAATATGGTTGTTAACTCCTGCATGTGCTTTTCTTCCCCAGGAGATGGAGGCCACGGCTACCTAAAGGACTGGCTCTGGTGGGCTGGCTTGTTAACCAGTAAGTAGGGGCTGTTTCCCTGGGTTTGCAGCTTTTCCAGGGTCTGTCCCTGTGAATGAGGTGTGGAACAAACTGAGTGTTGTGCTTAAAACCTGTTTTCTGTCGAGCTCCCCCATGTTCAGCAGAGGTTCCTCAGGGAGAGGAGAGGCAGTGATCCACACAGGATCTCCCTCTCCATCCTCCTGCAGGACTGGCAGGACCTGCCAGCTCAGTTTTACCTGATCAAAAGCATGAAAAGCCAGGTTTAATAGGGCAGCTGGCAGCTCTGCCTGTGTACCAGGCACAGAGCAAACAGCCTCCCCAGAGTGCCTGGGGGCTCCTGCTGCAGCACGGGAGATAACAAAGAGATGTCTGTAGCACCTCCTTCCTTGAAAAAATGTACTTTCCCTTAAAACTGAAAACCTTTATTTCCTGCTGCAGCATTACAGCATCTCCTAAAACTGGGCTCAAAGCTGCAGGGAGAGCAGCAGATTTTCCAGCAGGGCATTTCAGAGCCCTCTTTTCTGCCTCTCCCCTTGGCAGCTGCAGCTCAAGGTGCCCCCAGCTCACTGCCCTCGCTGCTCAGGGACAGGGACAGGGACAACACAGCCCCAAGGACACGGTGGGGACAGCCCTGGGTCCCTCATTAACCCCTCACAGCCTAGTTGGGCTGGGGGGGTCATGAGCCCACCTGGGTCAGCCCTGACCTGGCCAGGGAGGGGTTGGTTCCCTTCTCCAGGGGTGCCTCTTTTAATTTGGAATAGATTTTTACCCACTCTCTGCCCCTGTTTAGCAGCAGGATGAAACCCCCAGCATAAAACCCACTCTCCAAGTGATATCTTGCTGGTCTGCAAACCCCCAAGAGAAAGTGCAGAAAGTGCTCTGTAACTCACTGATATTTATTTTTCTTGTGTTTGTTTAGTGGGTGGAGGGGAAGCTGCCAACTTTGCTGCCTATGCCTTTGCTCCTGCAACTATTGTCACGCCTCTGGGGGCTCTGAGCGTGCTCATAAGGTGATTTTTGTTTCTATAATTTGCAATTTGCCTTTTTGTTTTCTCTTTTTGTGCCTGTTTGACTTGTAAAAATAGACGTGAAGGGATACTAATATGAGTTTTTCTGCCCAAAGGAAAAAAAAAAACTCTCAGTGTTTTCTAAAAAACACTTTACAGTTGTTATCCTTTTGAGGGATCATTTGGGAATCATTGAATTAAGTAGCTTGCCCTTCTGGAAATGCTTCATATGGAGAGCAGCCACATACACTGCAGGTTAAATTATTGCACATATCTGCATTACTTCATTCCTTATTCCAGCTCTTTAATCATTGGTGGGGTTTTAATGTTTGTTTGGTTTGTTTCATTTTGTTTTTGTAATCAAGAGTACTGAAAATTTAAAAGGGCCAAAAATACCAGGCTTATTTTTAAACTGACTTTCACCTGCCTTTTATTTTATGAGCTTTTTAGGGTCCTCTCACGTTGCAGGGTTTTATACTTTTGGTTGTTCCCAAGAAGGCTGAAACCCTATTTTATTTCTTTATTTTTAAATAGGAGATGTCTAC
Source organism: Aegithalos caudatus (assembly GCA_013389925.1). NCBI lineage: Eukaryota > Metazoa > Chordata > Aves > Passeriformes > Aegithalidae > Aegithalos > Aegithalos caudatus. The sequence goes on from WEIU01009166.1 coordinate 1,088,376, forward strand.
CAAAATACATGGCTCTGGCTACTTAAGGTTTTATAGAAAGACTCTATTATGAAATGCATAAGCAAACTGAGAGTTAGGACTGTTCTGCTGTCCTGTCCCAGGTTTTTTTGGACAACAACTAGGTATTTTTGCAGATATATCTGGAGCCCCAGTACTTTCAGAGTTTCTCTGAGGCTTAATAGTTCTGATGATTTAATTAAAATTAACACTTTTTTTTTGTTGTTAGGTTCAGGTTTTTTCTCTGTTACACTAGCCCTTGAAGTATTTTTCTTGAGCACTGAAAGCTTCATAATGCTCAGCAGCTCATGAATGATTCTGCTGACCCTGAAAAAATATTTCTGAGGATGTGCTAAAACATTCAGCATTTTTACACCTTGCTGACACTAGAGCTGTGATCTACAGGTCACACCTGCACCCCTGCAGGTTCAGCTGTGTGATTGTGTATTAACCCACTGAAATCCAACTAATTTACACCTAAATTGCATCCTTGTATCACATGGAAGCATTCTTAACTTTCTTAGAGCTGCTGCTCCTTCTTTAAAGGAGTGCAGAGCACCGGCTGATGTTTCTCTGTCCCGTGCAGTGCCATTCTGTCCTCATATTTGCTTGGAGAAAGACTCAACCTGCTGGGAAAGCTGGGCTGCCTGCTGAGCCTGGTGGGCAGCACTGTGATGGTCATCCATGCCCCCGAGGATGAGGAGGTCACCACTCTGGAGGAAATGACTTCCAAGCTGAAGGAGCCGGGTACGCCGCCAGCCGTGTTTTCTCTCTCGGGGCCGGGCAGTGCAAGCCTCTCCCCATGCCCACCGCTGGAGTTTTGAGTTCTTCTCTCCCTCCTGCAGGTTTCCTGGCTTATGCTGCCATCCTCCTGGCTCTGTGCTTCCTCCTCATCATCTACCTGGCCCCCCGTTACGGCCAGAGCAACATCCTCGTCTACCTCACCATCTGCTCCGTTATCGGCGCCTTCTCCGTGTCCTCAGTCAAGGGCTTGGGAATTGCCATCAAGGGCTTCTTTGCTGGCCAGCCTGTGCTGCAGCACCCACTGACCTGGATCCTGGTCATCACGCTGGTGGCATCCATCACCACACAGATCAACTACCTCAACAAGTCTCTAGACATTTTCAACACCTCCTTGGTGTTCCCCATCTACTACGTGCTGTTCACCACCATCGTCATCACCACTTCCATCATCCTCTTTAAGGAGTGGGTCACCATGACTGTGATTGACATCATTGGGACAGTCTGTGGCTTCCTCACCATCATTTTGGGGGTGTTTTTGCTCCATGCTTTCAAAGACATGGACGTCAGTTTAGGGAATTTACCCCAGGTCCTTCAGAATGAGCAGCCAGTGCCGGTCACCAGAGATGACAAGAACATCCTGATAGAGGTGGACAACTCCAGCATCGCCCCAGAGGACAAACCCAAAGTATTCATGCTCTGCACTTAGGGTGTTACATGGGGGCTGGAGGTTGGGTGGGTGATACCAATATTCTAGCTGCCAGGGGAAAATTTTAAAAAGGAAAAGCAGAAAATGAAAAGAACGGTGTCTTTTCCAAAGTCCAATCTTTCTCCAGGCTTTTGGACGGGATCTCTGTCATGGTGTGGCAGCAAGGGGTGTGTTTAATCCTCTCAGGGCCCTAATACATGCAGCCACTGGAAACAAAAATCCTCTAGAAATACAATAGTGCTGGAACAAAGCTCCTCTCTGAGGCCCCTTCCCATCTCTTACTCTTGGCACAGCTGATGTTTACCCTTCACTCCTTCCCCCGGGTGGCCATTGATGTCTTTGTTTCCAGGCCTTGATGGATCATTGATTGGTTGTTTTTGTTTTTTTCTGTTTCCTTTCTAGACACTGGCATGAGCTCTAAAATACACACCAGTCTCAAGAGGAGGTGAGAGACAAGGACTGAACGGTGCTACTCAAACTCTGCTCATCCATGTTTAATCACTTACTCTGCAAATAAGGGGACAAGAATATTGGTGAATATGGGCAAAACACGGTGAATTTTGCAATAGCTGCTCACTCAGGCTTAGTGGCAGGACACAAGCCATGAAGTGTTTTTACAGAGAGATCTTTTTCAGCTTTTATTTTTTTGCGGGGTGCAGGAGTTTCCCTGAAGCAGTGTTAATTATTTTTATGGGAGTTTTGTTTGTTTGAGGGTTTGTTTTTTTTTCCTGAGCAGCTCTGGTGCCCAGGCCTTGGTGAAGTTGCTGGGGCTGACCCAGACCCCACCTGAGGAAGGGCAGTCCCTGCTCAGACTGGGGAGCTCTGGCAGGTAAACCCCATGTCAAGAGAAACTCTACCAGCCTTCAAAACTTCTTGTGACAAAATTTTCAGCCTGAAAGACCAAATGGCTGTAAATATTAAGGTTTGTTTTTTTTCTCTCAGGAAATATCTCGACCTTGGATAATCCTCCAAATTCTTTGAGCCCCATCTTCTGTCCTGCTCTCCTCTGAGATGCTCACCTGATTCTACCTGGGTGTGAGCATCACTGAGCAAACACAATGTGGGGCTTTGGGAGAGAGGATAATGCAATCTCCTATTTTAATAACATTTCAGTACTACCTTTGGAATGTGGAAAGGGAAATAAAGGGTTTTTTCCTAAAAAAAAATAGTTGCAGGTGGATCTGAAAGCTTTTCATTATTTCATCTTACTGGTGTACCCCTAAAGGATCAGGAGGCTGAGTGACAGCTGAGAACAACAGAAAGAGCTTCTGGAGCAGAGTAAAACAGCAGCGACCTCCTTTGGTGGCAGAAAATAATCCAAGTCACTCACTCCAGCTTTGCTTTTGGCATCCTAATCAGTGTGATGCTTTGTGCCTTTTATTTTAGAAAATGACTGTAAATGGGACTCATCTTTCTTCACTCCAGAAGTGCATTTCATTAAAGCAATCCTGCCATCCCCAGGAAAATGCCATGTAGAAAATGAAGATTTAAACTGAGGTAATTAAATAATAGACAGTGAAAAGGTATTTGTTAATGACAACCAACAAATTTTATTAAAACTAGGCAAAAGGCACAATGAATTGCATTCTTCAAGTATTTGCATAGATGCATAGAGAGCATTATTGTAAACCATTAACATGTGGACACAGGAAAAAGTGAGATGTATTTTGAGTTCTCCCAAAATTATAATATTATCTTTCAAAAAAAAAAAAAAATCAGGTTTTACCATCTTTTACTCCTCCTGCAGTTCCCCTGGTCTCATTCACTCAACTTGCACACATCTGAAAATTTAAAAGGACTTACTTAAAACTACCTTTTGGAGATTTTTTTGTGATATTCCAGCAATAAAGTTTTCTATTAGAGTTTGGGCATCTCCAGTTGTTCTCTGAGCATTGTGTGTGCAGGGGCATTTTTTGAAACCTTGATTGCATGCTCACATGAAATGCAATGAAAATAATTTTAGTGACTTTTAGTGGCCAGTTGCTGAAGATCAGGGGTTGGTGCAGAAGTGCTGCTGCCCTCAGTGAAGGCTCAGATATGAGATCAAGTTCTTGTGGTTGAAGCAAGAATTACAGTGTATGTACAGTCCTGCTGCACTGTGAACAGCCAAACCTGCCCTTACATACCAAGAAACAAGTTTGGGGGTTGTTAGAATACACATTTTTACATGTAATATACCCCAACTGTTGAAAAAGACAAAGATTAGAAAGCTGTTGTCTTTTGCTTGCCCTCCCTTATTTCAGAAAGAAGTTTTTTAGATTGGTTTGTTTTCCAGGCACATAGAAGGTAAGAAAAGGTCTAAAATCAGCAAGATAAGGAATAATCTGTGAGAATTTCAAGACACACCATGTGAATTGTTTCCTTGGGGAGAAAGAGGTAGTAAAGTTGTGAAAACTAATGTGACTTGAGTCATCCTACAGATACACTACTACATATAACTACAAATTTAATGAGTTCTAAGGGTTTATCTGGCATTTCTTTAATGAGCAGATCACAGGGAAAGAGAACCAGCAAACAAGACTCATTTTCTTTATGCCAATAATACAGTTTCTCACATGTGGAGCAGCAGTCATGGGTTTTGAGGATTTGTCCATAATAAATCAGACACAAGAGGACTGTTGTAATCACAGCTCCAGATTTCCCTGTGTTCTCCTAGGAAATAATTTCCAGGAAAAAAAAAATCTGGCATAACAAAAGGTCTTATTTTAAAATCCTGAGGAAAAAAATAAAAGAAACCCACATACAAAAGCCAAACTATTAGAAGAAAAAACTGAATTCATAAGGGAGGGTCCTCAGGGTCAGAACCATCAGCTGCTTAAAGTGCACACAGACAGCTCTCTCCATCCATAGCCTGCGGAAAAAACCTGGAGGAAAGCTGCCCTACAAAAGCACCATGTGTTGTGTTAATATTTCTGCTGTTTCACCACCTGGGCATTTTTCAGGTGGGTTTCTCACTGCTTTGGGGAAGCCCATGCTGAGTTAGAGCTGAGCACAGACCAAAGCCTGTGGAGACACATGCAAGGACATCTCCTGCTCACGGTACCGCACGCTGCCCAGGGTCTCAGCCCTGCCTTCTGCTGAGCTTCCTGCTGGCCTTTTGCTCTGGATCTGGGCCAGAGCTGCCCTGTCGTACCTGGAGTGTGTCCTAATGACATGGATTGGAGCTCCTGGGCCATGCTGGGGCTGCTTTGGGGATTTACAGCACCAAGGGAAGGCAAGCGAGTGCTGGAGGACAGAGGGGTTGCAACGCTCCTGCTGAGGAGGCTTTTAGGGGGAAAACAATTAATCCCCTCTGCTAAAGCTGATCAAAATCCACAGTGGCCCCACAAATTGTATTTCCACGGTTGGCTCCTTGTTGGGGCCTCACTTGCCACCCCCTGTAAACAGAATAAACTGAAGAATGTTATCACCAGCTGCCTTCTGCTCTCCCCAGAGGCAGTGGGTTCTGTATAGCACCAATATGCTCCTGCAGCTGCATGGGGGGGCTGAGGAAGCCAACAGAGCTCACATGAAAGCCCATCAGGGCCAGCACCTGCACTCACAGCTTGTTCTCCCTGGTAACACTTAAATAACTGATTAAAAACACGTGAAAACCCCACTGCCCCATCCCTGCCCTGGATATTGCACAACAATATTTAAATACCGTATAAACAAGTCATCCCTACGTGGAAAAGGCAGAAAGGGTCCAGCTGAGCCTGGCCTGTACCTGGGGCACCCCTGCCATGCCTGACTGCAGCCTGGTGAGTCCCAGAAGGAAACAGGGGTGGGGCAGGAGGAGGAACTGAGACACTGTCCCTGGCAGTGAAGGTGTGAGTGTGGTTTTGGGTGATGAAGGCCATCCAGTGCCCTGTGCAGGCCAGAGCCAGCCAGGATCAGGCTGCTTCAGGAATGCCCACGGGAGCCTGGCTGTCCCACTTTCAAGTTGTTCACTGCTCCAGCTGTCCAGGCACCAGCCCTCTAGGTGAGATGGAAAAAGGGGAGAAGAAGAGGAGTGAGCACTGGTGGAAGAACAAGCACTGTCCTCGACCCCTCCTGGAGCTGATGTGAGCCTGTCTGCACTCACAACCCAATGCATCACACAGGAACTCTCCCACAAGGAAGCTCCTGCAGTTTTCTCCATTTTCCACAGCTGGCCCCCAGTATATGCAGGCAGGAGATAACATAACTGTGCTGTGTGGAGTGGAGGTGTTTTGTATTATAGGGCCCAGTCTGCAGAGCACTGAACTCAGTGCCTACAAGTCCCTTATTAAGTGCCTGTATTCAGGATGATTTCTGTGAAACACTCCCAGCAGGGAAAGCATTTCCACAGCCATGGCTAGAGAGGCTGGAAAGAATTTTTGTTCTTTACTGGAATCTTCAAGTCTTGAGTGAATCTTCACGTTTTTCTGCTCTTCACTAACACCTCTGGGTCCCACAGCCCTTATCCCATTGCTCTGCCCCACTCACACAAATGCCTTGCCTGAGGAAGTGTTCAGGGATGTGAAGGACTGATTTCACTGAGTTTTGCTCAACTCAATAAATTCTTAATATGAAACAGATAAAAAACAGAGATCCCTGCTATAAAGGTGACCAACCCACAGCCTCTCTGTCTCCACCCACCTGGGCTGTGCTCAAGGTGTTCTGCAGGCTGATATTCCCTGCAGTGCTTTTATTCCCCAGCGGTGAGTGGTGCTTCCCACCACCCCTCTCAGTGCCTACCTCTGCCACAGGCTGGAGGTGTCCTGGGGCTCTGGTGTGCCCAGGAGGCAGGGGGACAGCAGGGCTGCTCCCCTGCCAGCCCCTGGACCTGGATGGGATGGGATTTGCTGGCAGAGCTCTCTGCGGCGGCCGGGGCCTTGAAATATCCTACACAAGAAAGAAATGGTTTTGAATTTAAGCTTTAAGTTTTGGAACTAATAGGAAACCTGTGTTTCAGAGCCTTTTTAATTAGCCACATTAACTGATGTACTTCATGGCTGGAAGCAAGTTCCACACACACACACTCCCTGTTTGTTTGCTACACAATGCCTGTAAACACTGCATTTTTGCATGCTCTTGTGCCCATACAAACACACACAGACCCACAAGCAGTCATTATTTGTTGGTGCACACAGCTGTCCCTAATAGGATGCTCAGAGCATTATATTTTCCATTCATCTAATGAATTTCAGTGGAAGGCATGTCCCAGGGGGAGAAGTTACCCCCACAAGAGCCAATTGCCTGTTGTTGCTCAGGCTCTGTGCTAAGCTGCTGCCTTACAGGTGTTGATTTAACAAACACAGCTGCACTCACGACTTGGAGGGCACCCAAAACCTCTGCAGTCTCCTCAGACTATGCATAAATGCAATGCCTGATGCTTTGGGGATCTATTGCTCTCCAAGGATCTTGCCCTGTGACTCCAGGAAGGACAAGGCAGACTAAATTCCACTGACTGCCAGGTCTGAAGAGCTCCTACAGGAATAGCAAGAGAGCAAATCTGGCAGATGCTGCAAACATCTAGGAAGGACATTGCAACTAGCAAAAAGTGACATTAATTATTTCCCCTGTGTCTTCCCCAGCTTGTGGCTCTCCACTAACCCAGAAACAGCAAGGTTTCTTGTGGGAATCCTATGAAAAGTGTTCCATCTCATAAGCATGACTGAGATAAAGATTGGATGTGTTGGGGAGGGAACACAAAGGGATCATGGGGAACTTGTCAACAAGCAGCTGGGAAGGATACCTATTCCTTATTGACAACACTCAGCTTCCTGCTTTTGTTTTAGTTTTCTTTCCTGCTGAAGTGCTGGCTGTTCACAGGAACAATGGAGCTAGAAACAAACGCTAAGATATTCCTCCACAGGGTTTGTTTTCCTCTATGCCCTTCAGAGAGAGACTGCCTGAGAGCCAGCCTCCTGCCACATGCTGTACCTGGGCCCTTTGCTTCTTTGGGGGCCCCAATATAATAATATTATACAGCAAAATGGGTTTCAGTCTGCCTGAATGATTTACCATCTTTCCAATAAGAATGTGGGGACCAAAGCAAGTTTAGAATAGAGCTGCCAGCAAAAGAAATAAATCTTCCCTTTTAACCTTCAAAATAACCTCATGGAGAGGATGCTCACATAAGATGGGGTCAGCTTGGATCAAGACTAACAGTTCCCCCAGGGTGAGAGGATTCACCAGAACAGATCTCCCATCAAACAGCATGTGACACAGGACAGCAGCAGGACCCCATACCTGAGAGGTTGGAGGTTTGGGAGCAGGAGGTGCTGGCCTGCTGGGGGGTGTCCTCCGGGGAATGTCCTTGGGCAGCGCTGGCCCCAGGGGCTGCCCCACGCTGCAGCTCTGCCTGCCACAGAGGGTGGTGGGAGGCTGCTGCCTGCTCATCTGGAGCCCTGGAGCTTGCTGAGAAGGAGGTTTGGGTGGGATTTCAGGGAAGCCAATCACCTGTGCAAAAAAGCCACAAATCCTCATGTATTTTCTCTTTAAACCACCCTTTATACTCACTGTGACACTTCTGGGGATCTTATGTGCTGTGTATGCCTGGTAGGGGTTGGTTAGATGGACTGGGACAACTTGGGATCATGAGGCAGAAATGGAAATCAAGAATAATCCAGGCATCAGTGTGACACTTGCAAATAAACCCAGGGTTTGCCATTTCTCCAGTTTTGAGATGGGGGAGGTGACAACGAGGATCCAGCAGGAGGGAACAAGCAGCCACACAGGCCTGGCCAAATCCCAGCTCCTTCCTTTGAGGAAATCACTAGGAACAGGTGCTACACTCAGCTAACACTGACTTCCACCCATGGGTGATGTCTACCTCCTTTTCCCATCCTTTGCTAAAACCACTCCCAAACTCCAAAGTGGGGGAAAACCACATCCCACACCTGGAGCAGCTGCATCCCTGCCCTGCAGGGGGGAGGTGACCCTGCCCCTACCTTCCTCTGCTGCTGGGGGGTTCTCAGCTTGAAGGCAGGGTTTGCATGCCCAGTTCCAGAGGTGTCACTGACAATGAGAGGAAGAAAAGATTGTTAATGTCTTGATATGTTTTCTCTTTTATTTTCCTGTATTTACTATTTTATCTTCACTGGAGTGAAAAAACGAGAAGCCAGTAGTGACTGTACCAACAAATCAATTTAGTGACATTCCTCACAGCATTTGCAATGTCTCTCCTGTCCTGGCAGGGGGGGGACAAGCAGAGAAGGCACAGCACTGAGAACTTACCTGAACTGAGGTGTCTTCTTTAGAGAACAGATGGCAAATTTACTCCAGCATTTCAGATAATAGAACAAAAACAAGATTCCTTTGAGAAGGAGAATGGGAGCCAGGATTGCCAGAGCTATCACAACAGCTGAAGAGCCTGAGGGCAAGAAAGCAGAGTGTGTTAAATGGAAAACTCTGTGCTCCCAACCAACCCAAGTCCTTCTGAAGTGGCCCCTGGCAGAGCTGGCCCCTCTCACCTTCAGGCAGAGGGGGGCCACTGTCCAAGCTCCCCCCTGTGCCCTCCTTGTTGCAGAATGGGGGGGCCCACCCTGGGTTGCAGTGGCAGTTCTTGTTGTTGTTGCACACCTGGAGGGGGGAGATTGAGAGATTCAAGTGGGAGCTACTAAGAAACCTGCAAGTGAAAACAAATTAGGCCCTTGATGAATTAAACACTACAGGAGAGACTCCAATGGGAGCTGAGTGCATGGAAACTCTTTTCTTCAGGGAGTGGTAGTGGCTTTCATTTCCTCAGAAATTCTCCCTTTCTCCAAGAGACAATGGGTTCTTCAGCTGAAGTGCCAATAACCCTAATTCAGCAGAAAAACAGCATTTGGAAATTCCTTTCTCTTATCTCTAAACTGAAGGACATGAGTTTTCCCTTTCATCAAGCGAAGATTTATTTTTTTTTAGGCTTAAGAGCTTGGCCCATTGGTATTTGTCTTTTCTTTCTGTCCCCTGGGGGCTTTATCCCAAAACCATTTGGAAAAAACTGCCTTAAATGTGACTTTTTGATATGTTTTTTCTTTAGTAAGTCTGATATTTTTTATTCAATCTAAACTGGGCCCAGGATATTTTTCTTTACGATTACTCTTTGTTTTTTATTTATTGCAATTCATATCCCTCCACAAACCTCCTTAAATCCTATGTCAAAGGGACACTCATGGACCAAAAAATGCATCTAATGGGAAAGAAATATGCAAATTGATAGCAAAGAAGCCAAAATCCAGAGCAAATCTAAGGAAGGTATCAGAACTGAGCTGAACAAGCAGCCACAGAAGAATGGAAGCCCATCCTGCTCCATCCTGGAATGGAGATGAAAAAGAAGACACTTACCCCATGCCCATGGCACTTCTTGCTACAGCTCTCAGAATCAAAGATGATGGACGTGTTCTGGCAGCGCCCCTCAAAGCAAACCTGCACAGAAAGCATCCAAAAACTCAATGTTAGCTCTCTGAGTTCTCTACCATGTCCCTGCCTTGTGCTATTTTGTGACTTGCAGGTCCCAGCCACCTTGGAAATATAAATAATTAATTCCCTGGGCTGAATAACAGGAAATGAAGTTAACCTGGTTCCCAAGCAAGCAGTAAATCACCACCCCAAGCCCAGTCAATGTGAATCAGAGAGAAGTGGGAGCTCAGCTGGCAATAACTTGGCCATGCCCACGTGGCAAATCCCTGGAGGAGCTCTCACAAGTCTTGGTTTCCAACTGTGTCTCATCTTTAAGTGAGACAACTTCAACCAACCAGCAAATCCCAGAATTAGCACTGGCCCTGAACCTCATCTGGAAAAGGCATAAAGCCTTTGGTGTGTGTCCTTCCATCACTTCTCCAAAGCCTCTAAGGAATTACTTTTTTGAAAAATGCAGAAACCTCCTAGAAAAGCATTAGACATTAAAAAAAAATAATAGCTTGATAACCACAAAGCACATTCTGCGTAGAAAAGTGCTACCCTGAGCCTCCCCCAAGCCACTCCAGGCAGAACTGTACCTACATGATGGCTCCCACACTTTGTTCCTGTCAGCACCAAGCCAGGGTCCAGCATCTCCTTCTCCTCACTGTCAGATCTGTACACGTGGGTCCCTCGGCACCTCTGTGTGTTCACTGTGGTGTCTATGGGCACTGCATTGGGCTGCAGGGGCTTGAAAGCAGAGCTCTGGCACTGGATCTTCCCACATTTAGCATCCCTGATTTCAAAGGAAAGGCTAAAGTCACGATTCCTGGCTTGCTGAGTGTTTTGCAGACATGAGCTCTAAATGTAAATTAAAGCAGCAGTGCTGAGTCATTGCTAAATGAACAGGCACCTCCCAAGAATTATCCCAAGCAACAGTGTCTGATGGATGCTGCTGGTACCACCCCACAGTCCCCCATGGATGGGGGTTGTCCCCCATGGATGGCCAACCTCAACAAAATCAGAAGTAAGACTAAGAAATTTTTGTCTCAGTTAGAAAGCTACATTTATCATCTTAGAGATTAAAAAAAAATCCCCCCTCTTCTGTTGCTTTGGAAGAATATCAACTAGATGTTTGAAAATGGTGAACTGAAAGCTTCAGCTGTAAGGGCTCCAAGTCCCACAAGGATGCAGCTGGTTTCCCAGGAGGTAAAGGGAGGGAGTGAACCAATGCATGGATCACTTTTATCTCCTTGCCCATCATTTTGTAAGATATAAAACCACCTTCTCTTCTCTCTCAGGGCTGTCACTCTGCTTTGTACCTGATGTCACACTTCCTGTAATTGCCATAGATGTCTTTCCCACAGTTCCCATAGATGTCTCCTGCAGCATTGACCTTCTCAAAGCAGGCATCTGGTGCTGGCTGTGCCCCTGCACAGAAGAGACTCAAGTGGCTGCTTCACCTCACCCCATGCCAACCACTCACTTGTCCTTTTCCTTGGAATGGTTGGAGCATGGGGAATTTTTTGCTGCCTCCTCCACGTGGATGAGGCAGGAGAAAAGGCTCCTCAGACTCTGCTACTGACAGCAGGTATGGAAGTGCTCCTGCCTTGCACAGGGTGAGGAGCAGCAGGGTGAGGAGCAGCAGGAGCAGAGCAGTTTCTGGTTCACAGGAGAGCATGCTGTGCTGCAGGCAGTGTCCTTACCAGGCCCCCAGAGCTGCACACACTGGTCCCTGTAGGTGAGGCACATGCCACTGTAGCAATAGGCCTTGCCCCCATCACAGGGAGCCCCATCCATCTGGTAGGAGTTGAGGGGGCAGAATGGGGACTCGCCAGTGCAATATTCTGGGAGGTCACAGAGCCCTGACCTCTTCCTGCAGGGAGTTCCTGGAGACATCAGCTAAAAAGAGACAGTGGAAAAAAACCCACAAAAACAGAATTATTGCTTGGCTCCTCTGTGGTTTCATGCCTGTAGATAAGGCAGAACCTTGCATGTGTCACTTTGTCCTCCTAAGGGTTTTGGAGGTCAGCAGTGACTCCTGCCTCTGGGACATCATTAACTGGGTGAACTGTGTAGAAGCAAATTAATGACTGGATCCCTTCCCCAGGCAGCAATGAGATCATGCACAGAATGTAAGGCTGCCAGATCTCATGGGGACTCTGATCCATCTCACTCTACCCTAGGGTAGGATCCAATTTACCTGAACCACTTCTGGCAGATGTTTGTGTAATCTGCTCTCAAAACCCTCTCTGGCTGGGAAGGTTGTTTCTGTGTTTGCCTGTCATTTCTGCTGGAGACATTTTCCTGATGCATAACTTATGTCTCCCTTGCTCATGAGTTTACTCAGTTCATTCTTCTCTTGTCCACCACACACGTGGAGAACAAAAGGCATTCCCAGTTACATCTGGGAGGTTGTTCCAAGGGAGTCCAGGTGCATTTCTGGAAATTGTTTTCCCCATGCTCAGGATAGGTCAGTAAGAGCAGCCAATGTGCAAACAAAAAGATGAGCTTAAGAGAAAAGTTTGCTCATGTTCATTTTTGAGTTAATTCATTGTCAAATTTGAGATCTTTGGCCCTAAAACCAGAAACACATTTTAACTGAGAAACACATTTAAAGCTGAGATTCAAAATTATACTCTTTGCCAGCAGTGCTTCAGCAAACACCTGAGCTAAAGGAATTCAGCTGCACCTCAGAAAAGAGAGTTCAGAGCAAACACAGCATCCAGCCTAATCTCTGGAGGGAGTGTTTGCTCCAAGAGCTCTGTCTGGATTTCTTCTAGAGCCAATACAGAGAAATATCAGCTCTGATTTATCCCTCAGTGTTTAAGAGAGACAGATTGACTTCACTCCATCAGCATTCACAGCTCATCTTAAGATATTACAGGAGTCAATTTAATCAGCCAGGAGAAAGGGCCCCACTAGTTTGCATACACCCATGGCTGTTTCACCTAAAGAAAAATCAAACCAGGTGAGGAGTTAAACTCCATATTTGGCTGTGTTTTCTCCCCTTCCCACTCCAGTTTTCAGCCTCAGACTTGCAGCCCTGTTACTCCTCTCAGGAAAACCAAGAGGTCCCACCTTGCACTGATGGCAGCAGCTGCCATGGGCACACTCAGCACCAGGTTTCAGGGAGCAGGTCCTGGGGTCACAGCAGGGGTTCCTGCAGTCCTGGAAGACAGGGAGGAGAGCAGAGCTCACAGGGCAGGCCTGGGGCTGGCACTGATGTGTTCTCACACAGAGCAACACCTCCCTCCCACGTTCCCTCATGGAGCCCAGCAGCAGCTGAATGCCAGCCCTGCACAGCCACCCCTGATGGGTACAGCTGCTTGTGCTCATCACATCTGCAGAGCCTGGGCTGCTGCCTCCAGCGCCCTTTTCTCTCCTGGGGCAAAGGCTGGATTTGCAGAAGTGAGATGCAGTGCTGAGAGAAGCCCCATCCTTAATAGGAGTGGAGCCATAGGTAAAGTGAATTGATATATAGGACACTGCAACACCTGGAAGAATTTTTTTCACTGAAAGGGTTGTTAAACAATGGGATGGGCTGCCCAGGGAGGTGGTGGAGTCACTGTCCCCAGAGGTATTCAAGAAATGACTGGATGTGGCATTCAGTCCTGTGGTTCAGTTGTGGTGATGGGGCACAGGTTGGACTTGATAATCTTGGAGGTCTTTTCCAACCTAAATGAATCTGTGATTCTGTGACCTAAAGCCACTTTTTCATCTCCTTTTTAAACTAAATTTTAATCACCTCTGTTCAGCCCTGGACCACAGCATCCCTGAGTTCTGGGGTGGATTGTACCACACACTGTGAAGTCAGATGTTATATTTTAGAACCTTGATTTATATCTACATACAGGAAGACAATTTTGTCTCCTGCACAAAGAAAATCCGATTACAGATCACATAACCGTATCTGCAAAATACATAATAAAAAAATTGTGTCCCACTAAACCCCAAATGGTTGGATATGAACAATTATTACCTCCACCTCTCCACAGTCACACTCCTCCCCCTCTTCCAAGTAGCCATTTCCACATTTCCCTCCACCATACATTCTTTTGGTGTCTGGCATATTGGAGAGACACATCCCTCCACCAGACTGCAGATACTTCTCCAGCTCTTGCCTGTTGCACTGGTTGAACACCTTGGGGAATGGGTGCCTGGATATAGACAGGGTAGAAGAATATGAAGACAGGTCTGGGCAATGGTTTAGAGAGAAAAAGGAGCACATGCAAATCCTGGCACGTGCCAAAGGACGCAGGTCTCTCCCTGAATTCTTGGAGTTGTGCTAAAGCAGATTTCCTACGCCTGCACTACACTTGAAGACAAGGTGAGACTGCACTGCAAGATGCTTTAGCAATGTAATTGCCATACAAAATAAACTTTATAGAACAAAAATATGTTTAGCTACATTTGACTGTGATTGCTGAGCTCTCCTCAATACTGGAGCTGTGGTTTATTCCTAACTGCTTGAACAAGCCTGAGAATCCAGCACTTGGCCTGGGAATAACTGCCTGTGAGCCTAACTGCTAAAAATAATATTTAATTTTTCCTCATTTTGAAGAAGATGAATGTTTTTTGTGATGTCAGTTATTCGTTTCTGTTGCTACAAGGCCCGTGCACTCCATGTGTGGCTGTGCATGTGTGTGGATGTTGTGTGCTCTACTTGCATGCCACTGTGCTTTCACTTCTCACCCAAATGGTTTTGGAGGAAATGATGCCTATTAAAGAAGAAGATGCCTATTAAAAAAAAAATCTGTTCAAACAGAGGAAGGCTTGAGAAAATGGTGAATGTGGCTTTAAGTGTATGGGTTTGTCTGGAATGTTTCGTGACTGGATTGTAGAAATTTTTATGTTTCCTCATTCAAAATCAAATTTTGAATTCCTATGGGTTTCTAGAGCCACTCTTGCTTCCCCTTTCTCTCAAAGACTTCTTTCCTGTTAAACACAGGCTCTCAGAAACCAAGGAGTATTCTTAAGAAAAGGGAACAGGAAAATTTTCCTTTTGTTCAGAGCTCCACCTTCAAATGCTGCCTTTACCTAAGGCCAGTTTCAGGCAGGAATCAGTTCCTTGGGAATTACCAAATTGTTACTGCTCCACAACCTAGGGTTTGTCCAACATTTTTTTGTCTATAAACACTGACCCCAGCAGGCAGCAACAAACCCACTTTCACTCTACATTTCTAGTTCTTTCTCCACTGAGGCACTTGTACCACAGCCCTTTGCATTCCCTGAGCCCATGCAGGATGAACTCACCCAGTTGCAGAGGCCATGATGCAGCCCCCATCTGCTGCAGGGGTGGTACAGCAGCCAGCAGAGTCGTGATTCATGCCAAAATTGTGTCCCATCTCGTGGGCAATGGTAGCAGCAACACCAATGGCATTGTCAGAGTGGTCCTGTGCAAAGTCAAAGAGGCACAAAGAGCATTTCACCTGTCCTGTGCACCTCTGGGTCAGTGGGGTGAGAGGAACTTCTCATTTGTGCTGTAGAAAATATCTACTGAAGGAATTCCTGCCTGTTAGCAGGTGAGTGAAGAACTTCACAGGAAATATTTTCTCCCTGGGCTTTAGGAGGCATCTATCCTATGTACTCACTGCTGGCAAGAAGCTTTATATTGGATATTGGCAATTACTTACCATGTTTACTCCTCCTGACTGGAAATCAGAGCACATGGCCATCACAGGAGCCAAGCCTACTGTGGTACCTTTGAAGGGCACACCCCTAAAATCAACCCAGAAAAAGCATGAAAAGGCACTGAGGCACTGGAGGAGGCAGGCAGAGAAATGCACCCTGCAGTGCACAGCTCCTTACACAGTGTCAGGGGGAAACATTGTCTTTGTAGTGTCTTCCAGTGCAGGACATCATAGCAGAGCTACAAAGCCTTAAGGTCTGTTTATCTTGGACTGCTACTCTGTTTTATGGGCCAGCCAGACAATCCTATTTTTTTATAATGGTTTGGTTCCAAAAAGTGCTCCTGCTGAGCTTTGCAACAAGCACAGAGAAGGCTATTTCTGGATCCTTAGCTGAGTACTGTTTGTGAATACTTAATTTACCATAAGCCTGATATTTGCCAGTTTGGGATTTTGGGACTTGAGAGAGTAGATAACACCTCTGAGGTGCAGTCATGCTCTGCTCCTGCCTCTGAGCTGAAATTCTGCACCACCCTGACAGCATTTGTGAAATGGGAGCCCTGGAAATTGTGCTCAGGACATGCCCAAATGGAGAGGAAATACAGTAATATTAAAGGGAAAAGAACCCAACCAAAGAAAACAAGGGAAAAGGCATTGTATCTCTGCATTTCAACCCTACAGGTCATCTGGCTCATCCTGGTGGATGAATTTCCATGGAAGAGGTAAAGAGATCTGAGAGCTGCTGCAATTTTTTCTTCCAATGCCACCTGCATTGCTGGCCAGGCTACTGGCCCTGATGAGATCAGAGTCCCATCACCTGGTTCCAAGCACTGTGTGTCAGTGGGATGGGTTAGGAATTAATGCTTTCCACAAAGCCACCTTGAATCCTGGGAGGATATCACAGTACAAACTGGTTTCCCACCCACCCAACCCACGTGTCAGACACAGGAGAAATGAGCTTACGTGATTAATTGGGCATTATCATGTTTTCTGTGCAGCCTCTCTTTGCTGCTCCAGGCCAGAAAGGACTTGAGGGTGGAGTAAGGATTCTCTGTTACATCACATTTATCCCCATAATTCCAGATCTCCAGCCCCACCAAAGCTATCCGGATGTTCAAGGCCCTGTAAAACTAAGATACAGAAAAGAGTTGATAAAATGAGCACCACTAAGTTATTTTACTGTGTTTTAAATTTGAATATATGCTGCTAATTGCTGCTAGAGATCCACATGTTCAAAGATGCTTTTCAGCTTAGTGCTAAGCTCTGCAGACAGAAATGTGCAACCACCCAAAAATCTAAACTTGACTGAAATAGAGAGATTGAGCTTTCATTTTTGAATGAATGGCAAAGACATCATCTGAAGAAACAAAGACTGGAGACCAACATCATATTTCATCTTCCAATATTTCAAAATTCCTGAAAAGAGTAAGGAAATTATCTTCTGCCCACGTCAAGTACAAACAGGAGAAGCATTCACAGGTAGCAGGGTGAAGGGAGTGGTGGAAGGAGTTTAAGGGGAGCAGAAAGGGAGTAGATCTGAAAAGCAAGGAAGTTTTACTTCAGCAGCATTAGGTACCACTGCAGGGATAACTTCTGAAGTCTCCTTCCAGCTCTATTTCCCAGCTTTTCTACCATTTCAAGTGAATACCTCTGTCCCTTTTCAAAAAGGGTGACAGTTTTTACAGAGATGTAGTGAAACACAAGATGCTCATGCTTGCTCTAAGGTAAGGAATGAAGATCCCCCCACCCTGTTCTGGATTTGGAACAACAAAATTGTTTGGCAGATGCTCTCCCTAAATCACTGGGGAGAATTGCCAAAACATTATTCTCTCTCCCAAAAATCCAGCCTTCCTCTGGCCCAATTAAATCTCACATTTCACGATCTGGGCCTTGCTTTCCTCCTTTCACACACACCAATCTCACCTTATCAACGTAATTAGCAGCCTCCACTAATTTTTGCCTTGTTGCTTCGATGCTGAAGCGATGTTTCTGAAACTGAACAAAATGAACACGTCAAGCAGCACAAAGGCAGCCACAAAGAGCTGAAATGTGTTTAAATGAGACACATTATTCTGGAAATAAGAAGGTAACTATGAAGTGAAGTCTCCCTACACTGCACATCTGATTTTAAGCTCACCTGTGTAAGTATATTCAGAATTTATCCCTGGCACCCCATGGCAGTGATGCTACTCCAGTGCTGGCACAGTGCAGCAACCCAAGACTGACAGAACCCCCAGAGCCAGGGGCTGACAAAGAACTGGCAAATGTGCCAGGTAAAATGTGTGATAACAGGAATTCATGTCTGAGGCCAAGGCTGCTGGAGCTCTCATCACATCTCACTCACCCAACCAATTTGTCTATTTAAACCACCTGGCAATGAATGAGTTAATTTTAGCAAACTAGTTCAAAGAGTGAAGGTGGACAACATTCAGATTTTTTGTTTAACAGATGACAAAGCCCAGGACTTTTCTTCTAATGAGAGACACAGCAAAGAAAGGGCAGTTAACAACACCACCATGAGACTCTGTCCCAGTTTGTCTGATCCAATGGTGAACAGCATATGGCAATTCCTGGGTATTATGTGTTCTCTCAGTTTGCCTGGTGTCCTGCTGCCTAACAGAGAACATAAAATAGGTTCTGCCTCTTTAGCTTTGTTCAGAATAAATTACAGCCCAGAGCACTGTGTGGTTTTCCCTACTGGAGTTTCAGGTTGTAAATTATGGATAGGACCAGCCTGGCTCCTGTCTGTGCTGGAGATTAAACAATCAGTACAGCACTGTGTGGTTTGCACTGTCAGTGTGTCTGGCCTGCTGGCCAGGCTGGGGATGGGGGAGGGATTGCTGACTTCACTTGGCTTCTCCCAGACCTATTCTGTGATCTGGTGCCTCAAAAATGTATATTTATATATCTGCTAGCAGCTCAGAGCACAGCATAATCATGGTTATCTCCTCTAGAGATTAAGTGTACTGCAGCCAGAACCACACCACCCCTGGAAACCCCCAGATTTCCCAATTCTGAAGGCAGACTCTCCCAGCCATAACCACTTCTACCCTGGGAGACCAGAACCTTCATCCAAATCTTCATCTCTCCCTGTGGTGGCTGCCAGGACAAAAGTGACCAAGACACAGCTCTCCCTGTCTGCTGAGAACCATTGGGATTGCAAGAGGAACCTTGCTGAGCTGGAGATGTTGAAAGTGGGATGCTCTGTTCCCAGTGCTCCCTGGATACAAAAATCCCATTTCTTACCTCTGCATAATCAGCCACGAGCAGGAGCTCCACGTACTTTGTAGCCTGCAGAGCCTCCCGTTTTACCTGCAGCAGCAGCCACACAGGTTATTGGGTTAAGCCCCCAATAATCCCCAAAAAAACTCTTCACAAAACATTTTTACAGGTCGTTTTTCCCAGTTTGTTTCTCACTGGCCATTCCATCACACACAGGGACCCCCAAATGTGATTGATTTAGAGTAACCAAGGTCAGTACAGTTACAGCAAGTGCCCACAAGCCTCAGCCCACCTTCTGTCCTATATCAGATATAGGAACAGCCACAGCCCACCACAGCCCCCAACATTCATTTATTTCCCTGCTGGAGCCACTATTTCACAGCCACCACCTCCTAAATGTTCTCCATTTCACTTTCTGAGCCATGCTCCTAGGAAACAGCAGGGCTGGGCACAGGTGGGATATCTGGAGCATCATGCATGGACTCAGGCTGAGCCCCACTCACCCTCTGGCCTGGTGATTTCATCCCAGTTGTGAAGTCCCTGAGCCAATCTTCAGCTGCATCCCCAGTGCCCTGGTAGCCACAGGCTCCTCTCTGCAGCCTCAGGTTGTCCACCCTGTAAATCAAGTGCTGGTTTGGGCTGTCAGGTGCTGGCTCCAAGATATAGCTGGAATTGCTGCTCAATACAATAAGTCCTCTGTTGAAATGGGAAGCAATAAAAGGGAAATTTAATTACTATCACAGCAACTGGAGACAAATCCTTCTGCTGCTGCTGCTGAGCTCCCATCTGACTCTGGCAAGACACTTATCCTTACCAGGTCAGTCAGTTCCTTAATAAAAAGGGTGGGAATATTTTGACTTCAGAGGGGGAAATCCCTGAGCTTCCATATATTAAAATCCATTCAGTGGGCCTCAGACATTGAGGGGCTATTGGAGCATGTGCTGCAACCTGAGATGTTTAACTTAGAGCTTTTCCTTTAGGGGCAGTGGAAGCTTTTCTACCAATAGAAGAAATTTGCCTTTAACAGACCTGACCTGAAAAAAGTGAAGGCTTTGTTTGTCAACAGGAAAAGCAGAGTTCTGTCTGAGTCATGCACATACTGAGATGTTTCTAGATTTCTCAATGAGCACCTTACAGCCAGGAGAGCTGGAAATGTGTGTGTGATGCCCTCTAGAAGATGTGTGGCTGGATGGGCACCACCCATGCCAGGCAGGCTCAGAGTGAGAACAGCCACGTGTGCTCAGCTCCTGCACCTCCCCAGCAGTGAGAAAAAGATATCAAGGAGTTGCCAGCAGACACTGACAGCTCAGGGGTGCAGGAGCCTCTGCACAGGCACACTGAACATGTCTGTCCCTCTGGAGCTGGAAAAGCAGAGCCCAGGAAAAAAAACACAGACTGACAGAAGCACGGCACACCTGTGACTGCTTTTGCTTTTGAGTATTTATTGCAAGCCACAGGTGTCTGCACTGTCCTGTTTATGTCACTGGGCCCTTTGGCCTGTGCTACACTCACTAAGATGTCTCAGGTTTGCTTTGGCAGGAGCTGTTTCCTGGCTGGAGCCTGTCCCATCAGCACAGCTTCCAGCAGGGCTCCAGAGTAGATGACCACTAATGTCAATAAAGCCCGTGTGATGTTTTGGAAACAAACTCTGAGCTGGTGTAAATGAATGTTGGACACAACAAACTGCTTCATTTACTCCTGGCTGAGGATACAGACCCCCTCTTCCAGCCAAAGGCTCCATTACTCCCAAAATAAAGGTTTCACACACACAGCCCTGGCACCACTCGGGGAGAAAGCAGAGAGCAGGGCTTACAACCAA
Source organism: Aegithalos caudatus (assembly GCA_013389925.1). Taxonomy (NCBI): domain Eukaryota; kingdom Metazoa; phylum Chordata; class Aves; order Passeriformes; family Aegithalidae; genus Aegithalos; species Aegithalos caudatus. The sequence continues at coordinate 1,108,822 of WEIU01009166.1, forward strand.
GGAAGGAGCTCAGAATTGAAGACTTTTCCCCCTAACACAGAAAATTGCCAGCTGTGAGAGTGGGAGAAGGTTCCTGTACAAGTGTAGAGCTTGGGCTGGAACGTGGTGAGCCCTGTCCTGGCCTGTGGCAGCTGCAGCCCTGAGCCACTGGCAGATTTTGCTGCAGTGGACTCAAGTTAAACTCACATTGCACCAATCCACACTGGCAGCACACAGGGGAAAGGTCCTGCAGCTGCTTGGGAGGCCATGGCTACTACTGACACCCCAATTTCTGCATTTTCCCCAGCATGGCCCTTTTTATGCCCAGACTCTTTGAGAGCTGGTCCATCCCCTCGGAGAGAAACAGAGCAGCCAGGCTGCTGGGAGCAGAGCTGGGATGGCAGCACCCGAGCAGAGGCATCCCCAGGGACATTCCCGGGACATTCTCAGGACATTCCCTGGACATCCCCAGGGACATCCCCAGATTCCCGCATCTCCCCGCACTCACCGCAGCCCTCGGCAGGTGCTGAGCGCGACGCTGGAGCGCTCCCAGCCGCGCACCGCCCCGTGGTAAAAGCAGTGGTCCTGCAAGGCAGAGGGAGGCAGGGTTGGCGCTGCAGAAATGGGATGGGCACTGCTCTATGTGCAATATTTAGGCGTGGCCGGCTCTTCGGTAATTGTTCCCTTTCCGCTGCGTTTGGCAGCTGATGCTCACCGCTGCATCTTTGTGCCTCCGCAGAGAAATTGGGCATTTCAGCTGCTCGCGTGCCGGAGCAGCCAGCAGCTCCCTGCTGCCGGCAAAAATTGAGAGCTTTGGGTCCCCAAGGAAAGGATGGGGGCAGAGCCAAAGCTTTCTGCCTGTAACAGGGGCTGCCCGTGGATGGCAGCTGACCCTGGGTCACCCCCAAGGGATGTGGCTTCAGCCCCGGAGAGGGTGACACCGTGGGCAGTGGGGAAACCCGGGTGTCGGGGCTGCTGGTGAGACAAAGGCAGCCTCTGGCTGGGACAAGGAGGCTTTGGGGCAGAAATATATTCATTATATCCCTTCCCCTCACCCCGGGGCAGCAGTAGGAAAGATGATCTCATGGGGATTTTATCTCTTATTTTTGCTTTGTGACCAATGCACATCTTTGTGCTGCTGCAGCAGAAGCAGCCAAGCCTGTGTGAGATCAGTAATTTATGGGGTTTTTACTGAACAGGAGCTGGTTTATAGGGGCTGTTTTCCCCCAAAGGCTGGGAAGGTCCCCAGTGTGGGGAACCTGGTGGTAAAACTAAAAAAAAAGAGGGTGAGCAGTGTGAGGAATAAACAATTCCCCAGCACCCAGAGAGAGGGGAGCAATGCTGGCAGCTGACCTTGGCTCTCATAAGAGAGCTCAGGCAAAACAGAAAGATGTTTTTACCATTTTTGGGGGATGAAGCAGCTCTCCCACTGGAACTTCCCAGAAAGCTGGACTGCCTTCCCCTTCAGCTTAAAGCTGTGGGGATCTGTGCCCTCAAAAAACAAAGCAAGCTCAGGAGGAGGAGGTTCACCTGCTTCTCCAAGGCCCAGCCTGGTGTCCATGCAGGCAGAGGAGGGAGGGATCTCTGCACTCACCGTGTGGGCCAGGGGGGTGCTCTGGGCTTGGCCACTCTGGCTGTAGTGGGTCTCGGTGTAGCCTGGTGCAAAGAGGTTTCTGCAGACACAGTGGACAGGGTGAAAGAAAAGAAAATTTAAAAATCAAGATGGTAAAAGACTTTTCTTTCGGCCTGGATTTCTGCTTCTTAGGGGTGCTGGAAAATCAGCAAGATCCAGCTCTTTCTGAAGTCAGTGTAAATATTCCTGCTGCTGTGAGCCACAGCTGTGGATTTGGGGCACTCAGTGTTTTGTACCCATGGTGTGAAACCACCTGAGAAGGCAGGTGAGAGACAGGGATTCACAGGACACCAGCTGTGCTCTGTCTCTGCTCTCAGCCTGTCTCTCCTGCCTTGTCCAGGCAGCAGTGGCAGCTCCTGGTGGCCCAGGAGCCTTGGGATCCATGGCAGGACCATCCCCACGGGCTGTGCTACCTGTGCAGAGCACGCTGTGATGGCAGAGGGTCAGGAGGTGGGAGCACAGCTGACATTGCCACTTCCATCTCCCCGCTGCCCTGGCAGGAGCTGAGCACCTCTCACACAGCACATCCACTCCTGGAAGGGCCCCACAAGCCATCTAAGTGCTCTTTCAAGCCATTTATTGAATTAAAACAATAACAGAGAGACTGTCCCTGAGTTCACTTAGGCACTAAGATCCAATTCCAACAGCTGCAGTGAGAAACTCAATTTTTTACATGAGGATTTTTAAAGACCCAGCATCCCAACCTAATCACTGACCCTGAATGGGTACAAGTCTCTGTGCAGTTTTCTTTCTATTGCCAAATTATACCCCAGATATACTGGGATTAAATTCAGAGCACCAAGTTCAGCACAGCAAACACAACACAGGTCAGTTCAGGACACATCTGGGTGCTGGTGTGAGTCCTCAGCTCAAACCCAGACTGTCTCCACTGCCCAAATCTGAGGACACTCATAAATCAATCCGTATCTGCATTTCAACTGCTGCCCAGAAGCCGGTTCACATCTTTGTTACAGGAAAATGCTGATTCCCCAGTTTGAATTTGTTCATGTCATCCCCATGTACACAATATTCTCCCTGTCTTCAACCCAGGATCAGACCAAAAGTCTATAAAAGGAGCTCCTGTGCACTGAATAGAAAGCATTTTGATTTTGTTCCAGAGGAAACAGCCTTCTCCTTCTTTTTAAACATCTGCATTTGCTAAACAGTGATGTAAAAAGTACAGCAAGTCCAAATCTGGGCCAAACCAAGAAGGTCATATCCTGTGTCCATCTCAGCAGCCATAAAATGTAGGTTTAAAGCAGTTTTTAAAAACAATAGTTTGCAAAAATTTGGAGAAGGATCACAGGATGATCCTGTTGATGAAACACACTCCTGCAGCAACCCCACAGTGCTGCCAGGCCACCAAAGTGCCACATTTGCCATCCATGAGGATGCCACATGCACCCTGGGCAACATCTTGTCAGAAGCAGCTGCAGCTCAATCCCTTTGCATCCCTATTTAAAGCATGTCATGAGCCAGATTTTAGAACTAAACTGCTAGAAAATAGGGGAAAAAATCTGTTCTTTGCCTGATTTAAGCTGGGTGAAGAAAGCTGTATCACAAGAAAACACAAAGGTTTTTCCATCTTGGCTTTAGGTACCTGTCAGATCTTATCGACCTTGAAAGCATCTCTGTTTAAAACAGAGACTGGGTGCCTGTGGTATCTAACTAAATTACACCAGAACAACAGGAAACAAAACCTTTTATCAGTGTTTGAAAGTGCTCCACCCACCTGGCATCCAAAGGCTCAGACAGCCGAACAAGTACCCACAGCTTAACAACAGACAACCCTGCCACTGTTGTGTTTGATAGCATCTGATGTCAGGAAAACAGCGGCTTTTATCTCCACTTTTAAAGTTCGGCATTGCCCAGAAAAGCTCAATTTGTGTCTTTCTGATGTGTTAATTCTTATCACCAGATGCTCTTAGTGATCAGAAGGCGAGGTTGCAGCGTTCAGCTGTCCCAGCTCTGTAAACCCAAGATAGGCAACATCCCACAGAATTCCCTTCATCTCCCTGAACTGCAGCAGCTTGCTCAGCAAGGGTGCAAGAAACAAATATTTAATCACCAGATTGCATTAAGTCGCAGGAAATTGCCTGGAGCAGCGCTCTGGCAGGTATCTGGTCTGTGTCAGGGGCAGGCAGTGAAGCAGTGAGATCTGCCCCCTGCTATTAAAGCAGACACCAGCCCCTGCATTTCCACTAGCTGAGGCTTTGCACAGCCTGCTCGTTTCACTCCCAAACAAGCACGCCTGTGTTTTCCTCCTGCTCCTTTATTCTTGGAAAGCCTTAGCCATGAATAGACACTTGATGTCCCCTCCAGCACTGCCCAGGAGGCTCCTCAGAGCTGTGAGTGCTGCCCAGCCCCAGGGCACAGGATGAGGCCACACAGCACAAGGGGTGTGCACATCCCTTCCCACTTGCACACGCAGGCTCCAGCCCCTCCTAAAGTGGATTAAGGAGCTTTGCCTGAATTTTTAGGGACACACATGCAGCTGCTCAGCTGAAAACCTGTGGCATCTCCATGCTGAAACTTCCAAGCTTTTCTGCACCAGTTGACTCTTACTCTGCACCACAGGGTCCCTAAGAAAAGTCCATTTTCTTATTCTGAGCTTGGAACAGGCCTATTTTGGAGATATTTCCCAGCCTTAATGCAGGGGGGGCCCTGGGGCTCTTGCAGCACTGCCAGAAAGGGCTATCACAGGGGATTGCACAAGGTGTGGTGGGGAGGGCAGTGAGGAAAGAGGAAAAACAACAGGACATCTTGCAACACCCTTGGTGTCTTATTTTGAGTGTGTTAAATTTCATTCCCAGCCCAACTCACTTCTTTAGCAACCACCAAGCTTTCCACCAAACTGTAAATAAACAAACAAACCTTCTTGTCACCAAGAGTGCCCCAGAGTTATCAGCCAGTCCTGGCTCTCTTTTCCACATGTAGCAGTTGTTGGATAAACAGCAGAGAAACCTCCACACCCCAAAACCTTCTCTGCCATCATTTCAGGACACCATCCCTGTCAGGCTGAACAGCTGATTCCAGGGCAACTCAGCCCTGAAAAGCACAGATGGAAATTTCCAGAAGAACACAGAGTTCACCTCCTTGCTGGAGAAGGAAAGTCTGGGGAAAATGGCACAATTTGATTCTTTCTTCTCAGTCACATTACATGCCTCAGTGACCACTTCTCCAGCAGCTCAGGCTGAAGCTGCAGAAGTCTGGATGCACACTAATGTCACTTAAAGGCTTCTGAGATCCAGTCAGGCAGCTGGCAGATCACTAGCACACATCATCTTCCTAAAAGGCAGCACAGAGCCTCTCATTAGAGGAGTTATCAGCGTGCAGAATTGATGAAGTCAGAGAAAAAGCTGGTTTGGGATGGGAGCAGCCTCTTTTGCTAAAGCTGGATAGCAGCTGCAGCCAGTTTGGGGCCAGGGAAAGCTGCACACGAGAGCTTGGGATGCTCCAGAGGAGCCTCACACCTTCCCAACAGGGACCAGCTCTCGGCAAGATCACTCAATCCCCAAGATCCAGCTCAGCCTCCAAGCTCAGGGTGGAATGGCCTGCTCTTGGCAGGGTTTGTTGCTCAGAAAGCCTTGGGAGCCAGGTTGGACACAAGGAGGGAGGCAGAGGAAGGGAGAGTGGCCGGGTGCCATCACGTACAGATGGTGGAGCTCCCGCCCCAGCCCCTCAATGAAATCATTGTTTGACACAAAGCCCTCCTCCCTGGGCTGCTCCCTGCTCCCTGCCCTGACACAGGGCAGCCTGGCTCTGCTGGGGTCACATACTTCACTCATGAGCTGAGATGGTTCTCAGCAGGACAGGCAGGCTGAGGGCAGGGGCAAACACAGCTCCCTTGGCAGGCAGCTGCTCCTGTGGCACTTGGGATGGGGGGAGGACGTGGATTTCAGCTCATCTGGCACTGCTGAGGGGCAGAGAAGGGGCTGGGGGAAGAGGGGCTGGGGGAAGAGGGGCTGCACAGCACAGCCAAACACTCCCAAAAACAGCAGAGGGAAAGCTGGGGCCCTGCTCGCCTGACCAGGTCCTCTTGAGGGAGTGCACATTTCCCAGCTGCTCTAAAGAACCTCACCCCTCTTTTCCTGATAAATGAGAGCAGTTTTGCCTTTAAAACATCACTTGTCAGCACAAGCCTAAGAGGAGCTCAGGACTGCCATGAACACACTCAGTTGCTCCAGCCTGAGGTCATCCACAGGCACCCAGAGTGCCCCAGCAGCATTCTGATGTTCTTACTAATTAGAGAAAGAAGGACTTTTAATAATTTGGTCCCATCAGCAACTTTGTTTGGATTCATTTTACAGAGGGGCTAGTCTGCATGGACAGCTGCCAGCTTAGAAACACCCAGCAGTATCTAGGAGATGGACATGGTTTTTATTTCCTCCCAAAAAACAAAAGCCAAATGGTCCATGAAGCTCTCATGAGAAACACTGACATTGATTTTTTTCAGTCATGGGACCAAGAAAAGTGAAGCCTGCAGTCTCTTACATCTCTTTCCCTGTCCCTTTCCTCAAATCACAATAAATCTGTCCAGCCAGGCTGCCAGCATCTGGGGGTGGAGGGATATTCCCAAGAAACTTTAGACATGAGATTTCCATCTAGAATTTGTGGTCCCATTCCATTGCCTCTCAACAGGATCCAAGTAGGGTAAGAAGGGGAATGTGAACTCTTGCTTCTCAGTCACTTAAATGCTCCCTAAAGCCAGAATTTATTATCAAAACCTGAAGTGGCCCCATCTTGAACACCACCAACACATGACTCATGACAACACAAGCAGGCAGGCCTGCTCTCCATATCCACCACTAGTGGGAAATGGGAGATTTCAATCCTCTGGAATATTGCAGTCAAAACCTGGCACTTCATAAAACCAGTGAAATCCAATTATTTTTTTCTTGGTGAGTTCCATCCAGATGAATCCTGGAGCTCTTAAGCTCCCTTCCTCTAGAGCTTTTGCTAAGAACATGTTTATTGTGTAAACACAGCAGTTTGGAAGGAAAAAGTGGCTTCCCAACTATTGAGGTGGAACTAAACAAGCCATTTGTAAGGCCTGGGAAAGCATCACAGACTAAAGACTCTCCATCCCCTTCTCCCACCCACATCATCTGTGACATTCACTGTATAAATTATGTTACAGGATCCAAGTAAGATTTGTCACACAGACCCTTAACTTACCAATAGGAACCATAAAGGTTGCCTGGAGAGGAAAAAGGAAATGAAATAAATGGAAAACTGGCTGATAATGAGCCAGTGCACAGAAGATTTAAAAGGCTTCATTTTCCAGTCTCTTCCTCTCTGCCCCACACAGAGGAATCACTGAATATCCTGAGGCAATCAGGAAGCTAAAAAAGCAGCTCTGGCTTTCCAGGTCCCACCCCTGCTTTTCTGATGATTCCAAGAGACAGTAGAGCAGGATAAACTCAATTTCCCCCCTTTGCTAACCCTTAACCCCTGCCCACGAAGGAAGCCCATTAGACACTGATGATGTGTAGCCCATCAGTGGAATAATCTCATATATCCTTCCTGCTCAGAAAGGGGCAGCAACTTCCTCACTTCCTCACTCAGTTGGTAGGAGAGGCCCTGGAAATGTGCAAAAGCAGGAAACACTGGAACATCAGTGACACACAGAGCTTCTACTGCACCACTGAGAGCATCAGGCTGGGTGGGAGTGCTTGTCACCTACCCAGGCAGGGCCAGCAGAGCCTGGAAATGATGCTGTTCCCTATCTGAGTGGCTTAAAAACAACTCTGTTGGCTCCTGGGCTCAGACCAAGTGAGCTCTGGACCTCCTTTGAGGCAGCTCCTGCACATCTCCACTGGGGCTCTGCCACCCAGTGCAGTGGCCAGAGGAAGGAGCTGACACAACAATCCCAGGCTGTCCCTGGGATTCACCCCCAGGCAGGGACAGCCCCTGGAGAAACTGAAAGGACTTTCCCCAAGTCTGTTCAAGAGAAGGAGAAGCCGTTTTGCTCCCTTTCCTTCACTGAAAGTGAGAAGACAAATTCCATGCAGGTTTCTGCTGTGCAAATGGGAGCTCTCCTCTTCACTAAGAAAAGGCTCACACCAGGCAGTGCTGCCACACACATTGAGAGGCTCTCAGCCTGTCCCTGCTTGGCTCAAAGCTGCTTTTTATTAACAAATGCAAATGCCTTTTAAAAAAAAAGTCACTTTTCATCCAAGGTTTGCAACTCAGATTCTTCCGCTCCTAAGCCCCAGCCAAATTTAAAGCTGCTTTATAGGCAACTCTCCATATATTTGTTGTTTGTGCAGCTTTGAGCTTTCCAATCCCACAGCTGCAGGACATGGATTTGAGTCATTTAAAACAAGCCAGAGTCATTTGAGCAATATATTTTGTCATTATACTGAAATGTTAGTGTGTCATGAACTCTGCTTGAAACTCCAGTGTGCTTCTGACTTCTTATCAAATTCCTGGACAGGAAATAATGCAATATTATGTTAACTGCTAATGCAATAATTGTATTCACAGATATATGAAGCCCAAATGCAGATGTGTGATGAGTTTATTACAAAACACTGGGTTGGGCACAGCCCTGGAGCAAGATATGCAATCATTTCTGTGTTTAACCTCTGGGGATGAACACAGTGTCCTTTTCATATGGAATATGAAATTGGATGGTGTCAACATTTCTTCCACATATTGAAGCTAAAATGTTTCTTCCAAAGCTAGTGCTTCCATACCAAAGTACAGATTATGACATTTGCCCCACTTTTCAAAGCAATTTTATCAGTTGTCTCTCCAGGAGAGTGGAGAATGTGCAGTAAGGTGCCTAAGCCACCAAGAACATCACCTGAAGCAGTTTCAGTGGCTTGGCATACCTCCTTTCTTGTTTGGGGAAACACTGGGTAAGTCATATCCCAACCAAAACCAAATTATGCCAATCCTGTCATGCTTTCCTTGAATGATGGCAGTCTGGGATGTGGATACAAGAGTAAAATGTGGGCCAGGTGGGTGCATTCACCTCCCTGTGCTGAGCCCAGGGGCAGAGGGGGAGCACAGCACCAACCTCAGCAGCAGAGCTGGTTCCCAAAGGCTCCTCTAAACTGGGGCAATTAAGTGGCCCTGTACTCTGAGGCTTATTTTAGTTAAAAAAGCCTCAAACACCTTTCTCTCACACCCATTTTGATGTGAATCTGCAGCCTGGAGCTTACAGGTTTTGTACAGCTTTGAAGGGACACTTCCCACTTGGGGGAATTCACTTTCTCTCCTCTTGCCTGGCCAACAAACTCTTCCCAGAAGAATCCTGGATGCTGCAGCTACTCAGCACCCCAAACCTCCTCCAGAACCTCAGCTTCCCTGCTAGACAAACGAGCAGTAATGAGCTCCTGGGTGCTGTGGAACACCCCCAGGCTGGGAATGTGAGGGGCCAGGCTGGGCTCTGCCTTGCCACACCCTTCAACAAGGAGAAGAGGTTTTCCTCTACTTAAAAGTGCTCTGTGGATGCTGATAAATACACAGGGCTCTCAGGGACTTCATCATTCCTCTTAATTTAAGTCTCTAAACTACTTCAGCACTTTCATGAGCCTCTGAGAAGTGGAGCCTTTCCACTTACTGCATTTGGGGATTGTACCATCACCTTTCTTGAGGCCTGGAAGACTCCCATGTGAAGCACTGCTATCTATGAATCACCTGCATTTTCCAGAGAAAATAAAAATCCAAAGTTCCAAACCAGTTGCTGTAAAGGAGATCCATCCTGCTGTGGAAGTGTGTGCACACACATCCAAGCCTGTGTGTATACATCTCAATGAATGAAAATGCATTTCAGGAAATAAACACAATAGGAACCTTCTATTATTATAACCCTGTTTACTAACACCAGCAAAGGGTTTTTCTGTGCTGGAAATAGCACAGCACTGCTCCCATGAGCACCTGGACATTACATCACTGTGCTTGGAGCTCACCCTTTCTCTGGCCAGCTTCTTCTGTGCCAGAAATATTCACCTTTGCATAGCAACTGCAGAATCAGCAAGGCCTGGCAGTGCTGGAAGGAGACCCCCAGCAGCATCAGGGGTTCTGCTGCTTCCAGGCTCAGTTCAGACCTGGCACTGTTGTCAGCAGCAGCTATTCTTCCAGACAGGACTGGCTTGGCAGTGCTCATGGTGCCTGCTCTTATTTTCCCAGCTGAAAGGTGCTAAAAACCACTGAATTTAGAGCTGTTTCTGTTTCTACACAGGTGCATGACTGCCTGTGAAAAGCATCCTGTTTTTGCAGCACTGAAACTCTCAGTAGCTTTTGTGACTTTTTACAGAAAGCACCTCAAAGGATGTACCTATCTCCCATCAGCCATCATATTTCAGGTTTTACTGCAGACAGTGACAAAAAAAAAACACCTATTTTTTTCTCCAAAACACCTTGAATGTCATTAGGTTTATGCACTGCCATCAGAACTTTTAAGATCTTCTGACACTTCACTCTTTCAGGAGGAAAGCTGAGCCCTCAATCTCTGTGGTTGGGATGTCCATAAAATACATTTAAAATATAAACAGGGTCATTATTCCAAGGTTATCATTCCCACTGATTCTAGCAGACAAACATTTGGTTGTATTTCCATAGATAAATCTTCAAAAACATTTAAAAATAAATAAAACACCAAGAGTGCAAGTGGACTGCTGAGCAAAGACAAGCTTCTTGCAGCTAAATTCCCAGCTGCTATTCCAGTACTGGAAACTGATGTAGTCACAGGGCAGAGGGGCTCTGGGGTGGCCTCCAGACCAGAATCCTGCTCCCTACCTTAATCTCCTGCAGCTTCAGCTGAATTCAATATGCATCCCACCCCAGGACAGCACAGAGCATTGCTCTCATGTGCCTGAGAGGAGGCTGCATTTCAGTTGATGCAAAAACAATTTTTCAGTCTGCTTTAGCATGAAGGGCACTAATGGAATTGAAACTGTCAGATCATTTCTCCTAGGAAGCAGAGCAGGACCTTTTTGGATCACAGCAAATGAAATCCTCATTAGAGTCACACTGACTCTAAAGCACTGAGCCATTTGGTAAATAGGGAGCTTCATATCAGCAACATTTTCCAGTTAATGTAGGAAGAATTATGGTGCAAAAATAAGTTTACACACTGAGGGCCAGGTCACCATCTGTTTTTTTTTGGTTTTTTTTTTGCTGACAAAGCTCTGCTATAGTGTGCTGCTTAGCTGATTAACATCTGAGGGGACTCAGAATAACCTTGAAATCCAGTGAAGGACTTCCACATCCTGTCTTTATCAAAACCCTGCTGAAGTCAGTGGAGGTTTTCCTGTTGATCTCACTGTAATCCTGATTCATTATTTAAGTGGGATCACAGTGCAGGCACAAGCACTTACCTATTTTTCTCCAGTTCCAAGACGAGCTCCTGACCTTCTGCCTTTACTGTAACCTCAGCTCGGAGTGGATGCTGTGTGCAGGAGAGAGGGGGCCTGTTACACATCATAATCATGAACACATCCACAAACACAAGCTGGAAATTGCAGCTGACCTCAAACCACCCCTTGCCTTCCTCCTACTTCAGACCTGGAGTGATGGGAAGGGAAGGGAAGGGAAGGGAAGGGAAGGGAAGGGAAGGGAAGGGAAAGGGTGCACCATAGTGGCTCCCAGCTCCAGGCACGCTGCTGCATCCCACAGCACAGCCATGCAGAGCCAGGAAGCTGAACAGGCATCTGCTGGGATGCTCTACCTGAGCTACAGACACCACCTGGTGTCTCAGGAGGAATAAAGTGCTCAGGAGAGGCAACAAGTCCTGGTGCTGGAGTGTTTGGAGGTGCAGTTGGATGGGAAGAGCTCCCTGATCCTCCCCCTGCTGTAGGTTGTGCTCAGCACATCACAGGACATCCCAGCTTTCCCCAGGGGTTGAAGAGTCAAATATCCCAGCTAGTTAACCAAAGCTCCCTTTGTTGTCACAGCAGAGAGACATTTTTGGAGCCTGTTTCAGGACCAGAGGAACCACACCTCTTCCAGAGATTTTCACCTCATCCCTTCACTCCCAGAAAGCACCAGTGGAAGGCAGGGAACAAACAGGGACCCTTGGATGCCTTCAGACTCAGCCATTGCACAGAGAGTATTTCAGGCCTCTCCAGGGCCCGCTGGTTTGAACAGAATGCACCCCAATTTCTCAGTGCAATGGCAAATGCATACACTAACCCTTAAAAAAACCCAAACAAACACACACAAAAAACCCCCCATTCCAAAGCATAGAATAAGATTTTTAGAGGAGCAACTACAAGAGGCTCTGAGATCTGCAGTTGTGTCTCCCTCAAAGCAGAACCACTACATAAAGTTAGCTTAGGGTTTCCAAGTCTAAATGCTTTCTTGTAGAGAAAATGGATGAACAAATTCCCCAGAAGAGAAATAGCTCATATTAATATAACAATACACTTTATTCAGCTGGAAGAAAAAGGAAATCATGACGGTTGGTGAAATTATTAATGCATAGTATTTTCTAAATGAGTTTTGGAGCAGACTTTGTGGAACAGAACACTGAAAGTGAAAGAAAGCAAGGCTGACTGAATGAGATGTTCTGTCAGAGCAGAGATATGCTCACTTGCCATTTCTGCAAATACAAATATCTCTTTTCATCAGCTCCCTGCTCATATTCTGGGTTTTGCTCATCCTCCCTTCAGTTTACAGGACGTGGCACCAGGCCCAGGTAGATGATGCAAAACAAGTTAATACATTTAGGATATACAAAAAAGGATAATTGCAAGAGGAAGAGCTTCTTTTACTAAATCAAGGTGCTTAGTTCATCTCAGGGTAGGTCTGTGCTTCACTCACTAACATGAAAGCAGTGTGAGGTTGCTTTGCCCATAGCTGAGGGTCTCCATCACCATAAAATCTCTTCACAAAGATTGTGCAAACACCATTATTACTAATATCACCCTCCCTTCTCCTTCAGTAATCCCACTGCTTCAGTCCATCAATTGCTGTGTAAATGAAATATCCCAGCTGCATATAAGCTTTGCTAACACTCATTTCAGAGCCAATGGGAACTTGCCTGAAACAAACCAAGTGTGACCCCTGAGAGCCAGCAAATTTATATAAGGGGAAATGTTCTCCAGATGTATTTGCATCACTATCAATAACAGAACCAAAACTTGCAGGCAGTAGAGCAAGGGCATTTTAAAAATAATTGAGATGACAAGAGAGTCATTGTAGGGGTTTTTGTGTGCAATAGGACACAATGGTAAGTTTTAGAAAGTCTCATTATATGGAAAAAAAATTAATAAATTCCCAAATAACACCACTATATTCAAGAAAAACCGCATGTCTCCATAATGCTGAGCTTCCCCTTTTTTGGTTCACAATGTAAAAAGCACCCTGTGTACTTTCCTCTTTCTCTTATTCATGGAGCTGCAATTACTTCTTGATTGCAACAACACCAAGCCTGGGAAGCTGAACAAAACTCTGGGTTTTGTGTTTGATGTTGTCTGGACCTCAGTGATTGCCAGAGTCTGGAGACTGTGGACACATCACTTCATCCACCCATGGAACAGCAGTGGGGGTGAGATCTGAATTAACACACAGGGTCTGAGACACAGCCAAAACCACCTGAGCTGCTGGTTGGCTTTTCTGACCTGGTGAAGCACCCTCACAGATGGGATTCACAGAACCAGAGAATAGTTTGGGCTGGAAAGGATCTTAAAGATCATCTTGTTCCATCCCAGTGCCATTGGTTTGGAACACCTTCCACTAGGAAAGATGGCTCCTGTCCCCATCCAGCCTGGCCTTGCACACATCTGGGATGGTGCATCCATAGCTTCTCTGGGCAACCTCTCCCAGTGTCTCACAGACAGAAATTCCTGCCAAATATCTAATCTAAACCTTCCCCTTTTCAGCTTAAAGCCGTTTTCCTTTGTTCTGTCACTACACACCCTTGTAAAAACTCCCTCTCCAGGTCTCTTATACCTCTTTTAGGTACTGAGAGGTGCTACAAGGTCTTTCCAGAGGGTTCTCTGGACGAACAGCCCCAACTCCCTCAGTCTGTCTTCATAGGAGAGGTGTCACAGCTCTTGGAGCATCTTCACTGCCCCACCCTGGCCTGGCCCAACAGGTGGATTCTTTCCTGTGCTGGGGATCCCAGACACAGCACTGTAGGTTGGGTCTCACCTGACCAGAGTAGAGGGTCAGAACCCTCTCCCTGGACCTGCTGGTCACACTTATTCTGATGCAGTCCAGCCCACAGACAGCTTTCTGGGCTTATCCCACAGCAGATTCTTCTATCCAGCTATTCCCCATATGCCACTGGTTGTACGGCCCCACTCCCCTTCCACAGACACAGATCAGGTAGATACAGAT
>WEIU01009166.1:1142335-1156772 GCA_013389925.1 Aegithalos caudatus
AGCGCCTCCGCAGCCTCATGGTCAACCCGGGCCCCGAGCAGGAGGGGGCTGAAGGCGGAACGGCGAGGCGGCGGAGGCGGGCACCGCGCAATGTCCTCACCAGGATGCCCCGTAAGGGCGCGGGCAGCGCGGCCGCAGGGAGCCGGGGCTGAGGGGGAGGCCGGGGTGTGAGGGCCCGGGTCATGCTGAGGTGGGTCGAGGGTTGCGGCTGGGCCTGGCGAGGAGTTGCGGTGGAGTTTGGGGGTGAGGAGAGAGCGGTGGATGGCTGAAGCAGTTGGGGTGTGGGTGGGTGGTGTGGGGGAACGATTTGGTTTGATGGGAAATGACGCTGGGGTGCAGGGGCACTGGCACAGGGTGCCCAGAGAAGCTGTGGCTGCCCCATCCCTGGAAGTGTCCAAGGCCAGGTTGGACGGGGCTTGGAGCAGCCTGGGATAGTGGAAGGTGGCCCTGCACGTGGCAGGGGGATTGGAAGGAGATGGGCTTTGGGGTTCCTCCCAACCCAGAGCGTTCCGTGATTCTCTGAAATGGTGTGCAGGAATGAGGAACAGCGTTTCCCAGAGCTACTCACGCAGAGATGACACTGACTTTGTTGTGGTGATTGTGTTGTTCTGCTCTGTTAATTGGTTAATTACATCCTCTTGGCTTTAAGGAGAAAAAGGATGAGACACTGCTCTATTCTCAAAAGTACTATTTTAAACCAGGACTGATATTAACACCATGCTCTAACCCACTGAGCTAATCTCAGGGTTGTATTTGTGTCAGTCTGGGGTGTAGTTAAACCAGAACCACAGGGTAAGTCTGAATACACTGCTGTTATTTAGTTGCTAACCAAACATCCTGCAGGCAGAAATACTGGCGTTTCTGGTAACAGGATGGCAGAATAGTGGATTGAGGTGCCAGACAGCTGTGATGTAAATTCATCAGCTATGATAATGATGCATATTTCTTGTAAAAATGTTATGTGTGCAGGCAGGGTAAACATCCCCTAGATATGAAGAGGTAATGCTTGTGCCCCCACACCAGGAATCAAATGGCATTGCTGTCAGGTGTAAAGTTAGTGGACTTAATTAAAAATACTGGGGTTCATTTTGGAATCAAATTATCCTTTCACTATCACCTTATTTTTTTTTTTCTAAAAAAAGCAAAGTCCAAAATGTTCAATTCTGAATGCCCAAGGCAAAAACCTTTTTCTTACTTAAACACTAAAACACAATGTGTTCATTGCTATAGATGCTGCATGATCTTAAGTATCACACTTAGTATTCTGTACCAATGCAGAAGTTCTCTTGGCACAAGATTTCCAGAAAACTGACTTTAAATACTGATTTCAGATCTTAATAAAAAATATCTCAGTTTGCACTGGTGATGAAAATTGAGAACCATTAAGTACACATACTTAATATCCACACATCCATGTCTGGGCTTCAAAGAAGACTGGCACAACTGATACAGAAAGTGTTATTCAGCAGCCTGGGGTGTTTTAAGAGTGATTTATAGCCAAAATCTCCTTTGTAACTGGGGGGGATGTCTGCACCACAGGTGTTTGGAACTTGGACTGTGTTGGATCAATTCAGGAGGAGTTATTTGTCATTACTCTGCATTCACCAAGGGGCAGAGAATTCATGTGCAAGGCAGGTGGAAAGGTGTTTGACAGTGTCCTGAGTAATTTCAACTTTTCTCTTTTTCTAGTCTTGCTTCTTAATAGAGTCTGCCCTCTAGGGGGGACAAGGACTTGAACTAAATCAGAGTTTAGATCTTTATTTTCACCCTTTTGGGGTGCCTGCCCTCCGCTTACAGTAGTTTTTGAGTCATTTTTCACAGTCCTGCTATTAAGCATGTGCTTATTTTATACAGGTAGGGGTTGGATTTTGAGTACCAACTAGGTATCTCCTTTTCCTATCTATTGAAAAATTGTTCATGCTGTTCCTTAACAACACAGAAGGCACAGGCAGATTTAGTTGTGTGTAGAGCCTGCTCATTGCAGCCCTTGGTGCTTGCAGAGGAGGTGTGTTCCCAAAATAAATGCCTTGCGTTGCTGGTTTTATTTTTTTCTGAGAATGTCAGGTTGTTGAAGGGTTTTTAGATGATTTGTTCTGCCCTTCTGCTCAGATAAAGCTGGAGATTTGCTGTGGAGGAGCCAGAACCTTATACAGCAAGGAAAAGTGGGTAGAGTGTAGATTTGGTAGAGCTGTATAATATTTTCCTGGATGCTGAGAGGCAGAGGCATAGTTGGAAATAAGGGTTGGATGTAGAATTCTGTAAAAAGTTATAGGTGGAGTTCCGACTTAAAGGGAATATTGGAACTTAAAAATCTAAAAATAAGTCTGGATTTTAAATTGTTATATAAAGTTCTCAGAGTTGCTTAGAAAAAAAAATACTGTTTTCTGATTGGAAGTATCAATTTGATATCATGATGGTGTCATCTGTGGTTCCTGTGATGGATCTGACAATCCAGAACATGTTTGTTGTCAGTTCAGCTGAGGGAGACACAGAGGCTCATGGAAAAGACCCCCTGAGCAAGGCTGGGAGGTGCAGAGACAGCTTATGCTCCGTGTGAAACCAATTTCCTGCAGTTATCCAGCTGGAGAGGGCTGGCAAGAAGACAATGGATCTCAACAAATAAATGTGATTAGGTTAATTCAGAGGAAACTGATTTAGATTTCCCTGCTGTGGCCATGAATTACCCTGCAGCCCAGTCCTGCAGATCAGCTGTTTTACACACTCACTTGACACTCAAGGGAAGCATTTTCTGGTGTGCAAATGTTGAATCCACATTCCCTAAGGCACAAGGTGAGAGATCATCTGGCTCACATATTTTATTAATGTGGAGAACTGTGTGAGATTTTAGACCAAGTCTTTTCCCTGACTCTTAGTAGGAATTGTACAGCAACCCTGGGGCTGTGTTTGCACAAGCAAATGGGTACCAAGGCGTGGGTGGAAGCTGTAAATAGTATCTACCCCTCTAGATAAGTTACACTTGCAAAGATTTCTGGTGTGCAGACAAGGCTTGTGTGAGCCAGGCAAGCTGTACATTTTACCAAATTCCTTCACTTTTGCCCTTGTAAAAGCATTATTGCCCTGGGGTTTAGCATGGTTTAATTGCTGGCTGTTCCTTAGAGTAATTTTATTTCCTTGCCAAAGGCTTGTATGACTTTGAAGAATGTTCAGCTGGCTTGCTGAAATCTTAACTGAAACAATGCATTTTCATCAGTTTAAACTGGTCCAGTTTAGTAAGTTGAAGGATTTTAAGTCATTCATTGTTTCAGAAATCCCCTTGTAAAGAAAAGGAACAAATCTGCTACAATTCTTTATTCGCAGCTCGTAACTAATCTGAGGTAGCCTTAACCAGGCTTTTGTCTTTTCTGTGGAACTAACTCTGCCCCCATGAGCTTTCTGTTCCCTCTCAAGCACTTTTATTTACAGTTTGAATTACTTGGCATGTTTCTGAAACACAGCAAAAAGATTTTCAGCTAAGGCTGATTTGGCTGTGGGCTGTGTAAAGCAAAACCATCATATTTTCTGAAGTCTTGGCTCTCCCCATTGTAAGAAGAGTTTTGGTGGTCTGGTAATGGCAACCACAGTGTGCTACAGTGCTTGGGGCTTCATTGCTATTGTATTGTGGCACAAGTATTGGGCCAAGCTCTGCCACACTTGTACATAGAGTGGATTTCTACATGGTTTTTAAATAGATAGATACTGAAGAGAGAGGGTTGACAAGAATATGCAGT
This sequence comes from Aegithalos caudatus, assembly GCA_013389925.1. NCBI lineage: Eukaryota > Metazoa > Chordata > Aves > Passeriformes > Aegithalidae > Aegithalos > Aegithalos caudatus. The sequence goes on from WEIU01009166.1 coordinate 1,146,064, forward strand.
GACAGGAAAAGCAGGAATAGCTTCAAACTGAAAAAAAAGTAGGTTTAGATTAGATATGAGAGAGCAATTCTTGGCTGTGAGGATGCTGAGGCCCTGACACAGGTTTTCCAGAGAAGCTGTGTCTGCCCCAATCCTGGAAGTGTTCAAGGCCAGTCTGGATGGGCTCTGAGCAACCTTGGTCTAGTATAAGCTGTCCCTGTCTGCAGCAGGGAGTTGAAAGAAGATGATCTTGAATCAACCTTTCCAACTCAGGCCATTCTATGATTTTATGTATTTTGGTAAAGACTGGTGTTCTAGTTTTTCTTTCTGTTTTCTTTCTTTCTGTTCTAGTCCATGAAGGCAGCCCACTGGGGGAGCTTCATCGCTGTGTCCGAGACGGAGTCAGGATTAACGTGCACATCCGCACTTTCAAAGGGCTTCGTGGAGTCTGCACAGGGTTTTTGGTTGCATTTGACAAATTCTGGAATATGGTAATTCTGGTTCCATCCCTTGATTTGTAACTGTTATATTGGAAACTTGAAATTTGCAGTAGGTTTAAGCAAAAGGCATATGGGGAAGGTTGATGTGGTTTTGTGGTTCACAAACTAATTTGCTCTGGTACCAAGTGCTGGGTTTCGTACTTGGTGTTGGATCTGGGATGTGCCCAACCATCTCAGAGAGGTTTTAGGTGAGAGAGAAGCTTTGAAGAGTTCCCAACATCTTCAGAGGTTTTGTATAAGAACAAGGGAAGGTGGAATATGAGGAATATCAGAAGCTTCCAGAGCTTTCTCTGCAAAACCCAATCTTTCTGTAGTGGTGGGTGCTTCTCTGATTTCTTTCACTAACATCGCTGAGCTGCTGGTGACAAAAGCTTTTCCCTGTTTTCTACCTTGTGAAGATCTTAAAGACAGCAGATAGAAAAGCAGCTATTAGACATCTGTGAGCCTGGAGGTGTGAAAAGTTTGGAAGTGGGGAGGAGGGAAGGATTTTGCAGGCAAGGATCACAGAGATTTTGCAAGTAATGCAGAATGAACTTTGCTGCTGCTTTTATACCTCAGTACAATTTAGATGATTAACAAACCAGCTCCAAAGCACAGCTTGTTCCTGGAATGGATTTTCTCTCAGAACATAATTTCATAATGCTTTGACACAAAGCTGGTCCAAAGCTGCTTCATGGTTTATTTTAATTTCCATCTTTCTGTTTCTTTTATCTTTTTTTAGGCCCTGACAGATGTGGATGAGACTTACAGGAAACCAGTAATGGGCAAAGCCTTCTATGCAGAACCTCAGCTCTCACTGACCCGAGTAGGTGACATCTCTGTTTTCTTTCTTTTTAACATCTCCTTTTTCAAAGTATTAAAAGGGGAGCATTGATTTGGAGCCCATGTTTACATCTGAAATATTTGACCTGCTTTTATTATGGATGACTCTAAAATCACTTGAACTGAGCAAAAAAATACCCAAAATGTTTTCTGATCTTTCTGGAAGTACTTTAGTAGTTCAGTGTTAGTAAAGCTCCACTTAGAATCAGAGCAAAGTTGCTGCCACTGATTAAGGTAACAGGCTGAGCTTCTAGAAGCTCACTCTGTGGGTTTTGATGTGGGATTTGTTCTGTGTGGTTTTTGCACCTGTGACTGATCAGGTCCATGTTTGTCTTGCCAGGGAATGTGGCAGAGCATTCCTTTGGTCCTGAAGTTCCTCATGGCACAGTCTATGTCTGCAGCCAGAGAAACAACACAGCTCTTTGGTCACTTGAGCTTCCAGTCTGGGTACTGTGAAGCCCAAGATTTCTAAAGGCCTCCACTCTCTAGGATCCAGCTGCAAATTGAGTTGTTTACCACGCTGACAACTGAAGACATGATAGATGAACTTCTGAACAATGAAGGGGAAAAAAAATGTGACAGGGCAGTGCCCGTTGAATGGCAACAGCTCCAGGCCTTTTGAACATCAGAGAAGCATCACAAAAACATTTAAACTGTTTCATTGTGAGGAGTTTGCTTTCAAATTCCTGCCATTTAAATCTGTTTTCTGATAGATCCCACCCTTCCTTTTTTTAAAGATTAGTTAAAAATACTCAAGTTGTCATTGTTCCTTTAGCTCACTCTCACAAGCACTGGCATTCCATCCTGTTGCTGGGAAGAGAGAGGCTAACCAAAAATCTCATTTGTCATTATTTCATAAAAGCTTGTCTGCTGTCAGAGCAAAACCAATTTCTTTTCCAGTTTCAGCACCATGTATTCTTAGATTAATGAGTTCATACAGTGCTTTGGGTCTGTTGCTGTAGCTTTTTTTATTTTTCTGTTGTTTGTGGCCCACTCACCTCCCAGAATACCCACACGTCATCTTTTAGTTGGTTTTGGGGAGCACAAAAGATCCCTCAGTTTTTCAGTGTACAGACTTTGCTAATGGAGGCCCCTTATCTTAGGGATTCATGACACAAGGATGGAAATCTCTCTTAAACTCTCTGACAACATTAAAAGAACATGGGGAAAAGTGAGCTGTAGGAGCAACTTGGTATCTCTGTTTCTCCTGGCCGTAGTTAAAGGCTACCACACATCAGTGTGGTAATTAAATCAAATTCCTTGGTGCTCACACTAAGACAGTCATGACCATACAAGAGACTCATTCACTGTCACTGACTTTGGTAAGCAAACATGGACTTTATTGCTGGTGGAGGTTTGTCACTGTATCTTGTGAGCTGATTGGGGGTTGTGCATGAAAATCCAACGTGGAAGTGTGGAACAAGTAACCTCTCTTGTTTTACAAGTGTGCCATAGATACAACTGTCCTTTTACAGCTGTTTGACAGACTCAAGCTGCAGGACTCCTCGGGGAAGAAGGGAGCTGACTCAAAGACTGTCTCAGGGGAGCTGGCCCTGACAAATGACTCTCAGACGCTGAGTTTGAAAGCCGGATCCGGACGAGGGAGGGCAGAAGAGGAGCGTGAGAGGCAGAAACACTCGGGCAGAGCTGGAGAGAAGAAGACCCCAGGTGCCAGGAGTGAGGCTGATGTGGGCAGCAGGACTGCCCACACTGAGGGGGCCACTGCTGCTGGGGCCCAGGCAAGGAGCCAGTCCCAGAGGAGGAAGAGGCCCAAGGTGGATTACCAGCAGGTGTTCACACGCCACATAAACCAGATCTTTATTCGAGGAGAGAATGTCTTGCTTGTCCATTTAGCACATTGACTTGGCTGAGCCTTTGTCAGAGTATTTATTTGATAGCATGACTTGCTGCTGCAGCTCCCATTGCTATTTAGAGTTGTCATTGAGTAGGATTGGTACCGTGGCTGGTTTCCCATTGCCACCACAAGGTAGGGGAAAGAATTGTAACTTGAGCATCCTGGGCTTGATGCCAAAGCAGCCTCCTTAGATCCCTGTTGGGGGTCTCAGGAGAAGGTCAGCAATGCAGTTGTTTCTGTGATATGAGGGAGTTAAGCACAAATCCCACTGTTTCTTACAAAGAGGCTAAATGGAGAGGATTGTAAGAGAATTTTGGGTACTCTTACAGGAGCTGCTTGTGGCACACAGTTAAAGATAAGATCTGGACCTGCAATAAATCAGAAATGCTCTTTTGCACATTCTGAGTAATATCAAGAGGAAATTGCTAATGAAACCAACAGTTTATCTGCTGCTGTTACATGGATGTCCTCTTTTCCAGACTTAATTCTGACAGTCATTTTGTAATAGTTTATAAAACATTGGAGTCACATCCTGCTGATGGCTACTGGCCTCTGCCATAGTTAGCTCTGTAATGCCCTGTGTGATAGAAAACCTCTTAATTGGAAACTACTCTTTTAACATGGGTGATGGCAGGATTGTAACTTATTTCTAGTGTCAAAGCTTAGGCTCTCTGTAATGCTGTGCTTTGGCCCTATGTCACCAGCAAGCAGATGATGTAGCTGATCCAGAGACCTCCCTGTTTGGAGTTTATCTGTGGGTGAAGATAGAAAACTACACTTTTGTATTTCACCCACTTGCTACTTAGTGAAGCTGGCAAAGATTGGGTTTTTCTCAGGTGTGTTTGTGCTGAGCACACCTATCCTGTATTTAAACCTTTCAGTCTCCCTCTATTGAAACCAGAGCTGCTGTGTCTCCAGCAGTTCTTATGGAGCAGGAATCTTCATTGGTCTTTCCTGTCCATGTGAGGGATGCATCATCTAATTCCATGTGAGCTTTCGAGACTGTTTTGAAGTATAGAAGTCAAACTTAACTCATCAGTGTTTCATTTTAGCAAGGCTGTTGAATTATTGCAGGTCAGGCCAGGGTTCTGCAGGTATAAACTGCTTTCCAAAAAAACCTACCTGCAGAAGTTGGAGGGTAAATGAAGCTGTTCCATTATGTAGCCTGTTCCCTTTGTTGTTAAAGGAGATTTCATGCTGCTATTATGTATTCATCTCAACTGCCTTGTGCTTTGCAGCAGCTCTGTGTGTTTAAGCTGAAGTTGAGAAATTGCTTTATGGCAAGACTTACATTGCATATAGATGCCCTGAGTTCTCAAACTGAGTGGCTGTACTGTGGGTGACATGGATTTCTGTTGTTGCAGATGCAGCATTCTGCTTGCTTGGTCGTTAGGGATATGTCTGGTGTTTGGGTGAATCACAGAAATCATTTAGCAGGCATTCTGGACACACAAAGCAGCTGTTTGCCTCTGGGGGAGCTTGAAACTTATGTCAACATTTCACATGACATGGGGCTTGATGAGCTCAGCCACTGAGCTCAAAGCCAAGTTCAGCCTGGGACAGAATACAAAGTACTGTTGAGGCAAAATAGTTTCATTCTCTGCTTCTGACAAAAGAAAAATAATTAAATACTCTCTACACCTTCTTCTGAAACACTGCTTTACTGCTGTAATCCCATCCCTATGTGAACTGAGACAAGGCACTGAAAAGATTCTTCTCATGGAGGTTCTTGTTTCCCCTTCCTTCTTTACTGTTTGTGTTAATGTGCTCTGCAGTTTTTTCTTTTATGTCTTCTTCTTTTTTAATTTTTCCATTTCTTCTGTCAGTACTTTGTCTCCTCAGGACATTCTAAACTCTGGTTTACAAAGACTGTTCTTGTTGTCCTGGCTTTCTGCACCCTTTCCTGGTTGGTTTTCTATGTACTAACCAGAACCCTCACAAATTACTAGAAACATGTGAAGCTAAAAACAAGGTGCTTTCTCTGCTTCTGACTTCCCAGCAGCCTTTATTGCAAGTGAATATTTTCTTTCTTATATTTTGCTTGTGGGGATTTTCCTCTGTTTTCTGGCAGTTTTGTTTATATTTCAGCTGCTTGGGATGACTCCTCTCTGCCTTTCCTATTGGCACCAAAGGCCACTGCTTTTGACCTCTCATCTTTCCTTTATATTTGACCAAAGGGTGTCAGATCACCCTCAGGCTGATAGACAGTGGCAGCTCATTGAATTCTTGCTTTCCTTCACCTCATATTCTTAATTCTGTTTGTCTGCCTAATTTATGCCTTGTGGACAACTAAGATGCAACTGCTGTGAATTTCTTTGTGGCTATGCTGCCCTTCCTTGTCGATGGACACTTCCCCAAGTTCTCAGTTGCTGCTGGAAATCTCAGTGTTTCCTTTCATAATGGGTTTTTCCCTGAAACCTTACAGATGTTTGTTGCTTCACATCTACGAGTTTCTTTGTTTACATTTTATGAAAAATGTTGGTGCTTAGAGTTAAGTTTGTGCCTTGATTTTTATATCATCCCTGACCTGTTCTTCCAGAATCATCACCTTGGTGAGCAAACCTGGTTAAGGATTATAGTTTATCTACTTATTTTGCACTACCTCATTGTTAAAATGTCCCTCCTCTTACCTGTGAAGCTGGTTAAATTGCTCTCTTCCAATTTAGATTTAATTATTTGTTGGTTCTTCATTTATTTCCTACTCTCATGTCCACCTTTCTCAATATTTCCAAGCTGCTTCCTAATACTGCTGCTTCCTCTTCTACAACTTCAGATCTTCCAAAATGTCTTCCTTTTCCCACTTTTTCTGGCATTGTATATTTTTAAATGCATTATTAAAATGCTGTCTTATGGATTTTGTCTCTTTCAAGCATCGTGATTGTGATGAAGCAGGTGATCTGTGTGTTGTCACTTGCTTGTGCAATACTTCAGATAATGTGGTTCTTTAAATAAAATTGAATATCATATTCTGAAATGGGTTCTTTTACCTCACTGAAGCATTCTGCTGAATCTGTTTAAAAAAAGTAAGAAGAAAAAAAAAACCTTTGGAAACAAACGAGCTTTGGTTTTCATTGGTTTTTTTTTTTTTTTTGTTATTTCTGGTTGTTTCTTTCCATGGTTTTCCTTTTCCAAACTCAACACAGAATTTTTTTTGTTCAAGAAGTTTGTTTGCTCCCAGCCCTTCCTCTCTTGCTGCAGTGGTGCTGTGAGCACAGACACACCAAAGTCTTTGTGCTAAGGAATGAAGAGTAAGAAAAAAGAGAGCAAGATGAGAGTGAAAAAGCTTTGAGCAGATGTGAAAACCTCCCTGGAAAGGATGCACAGGTTGTCACCTGTCCTGTATCTCTAGGGCTTTGCTCAGCTGGTGCTCAGCAGTGGTTCTGAAAGTGTGTTTGGGGTCAGGTACCAGTTACTGCAGGGAGCACTTTTCTGCAATAACTTCGAAGAAGCATTGGGACAATTTGAGAAAGTTTTAAAATCATTTCTCATTTCTGGGATTATTTCTTAGGAAATATTTTTTATCAGGTGCTCCATTTTTCTCAAACACTTCTTAGGCTGTGGTAGTAGAAAAGGTAAGGCCAAAGGAGAAAAAAAAGTTTATAAAAAAGTGTGAGTTTGGTTCTTTCTCCCAACTGACTTGTCCAGCTTGTTAATTGCCTGGAAGGTTTTTTCTGACCTAGAGTGAATTCCTTAGCATGTCCTCTGCAGGTGATCACTGAATTAATCACTGAGTGCTGTTTTCCATCTGCTTCTTCTCCAGTGTTTGGATGCATTGTTTCTTTTGCAGCATTCCCTCAACAGGAACAGGCCTGAGTGCCCACTGGTTTTTACCCTTCCCTAAGGAATGTTACCCCATCCAGTTTCAAATCCAGAGAGCCTTTGGCTAGTCTTGATTTTCGTACAGTTGTCTTTAGATTTTTGGAATTACTTGGTCAGAAGAATTATTTATCTTGGATAATATTACTTTTTGAAGGAAACTGATTTTTTGAAACTTGAAAAATAATTTTGTTATTTCTTTTCTTTCACCAAGTGCTAGGTTTTCCTAGTTTGTTTCCGCTTGCACCTGTGAATCATTGGGTGAAGAGGTGTGCAGGATAAAACGAGGCAGAGAAAAAAGGTGTTTAATTTTTATTGAATTTGACATTCTGTCCAACATTCTGCCCACACCCCCCCTTTCTATTTCTTACTGGCACTGACCTAAGAGACAGGTGGAAATTATTTCATCCAGAATCTTGAAGAAAAAAGGAGCAGGGACAGCAGACTGAAAACACTGAGTTTATGAAGATGTTTATCTCCAGGTAAACTTCCTGTCTTTGATTAAAAAGATCAGAGTTATAAACTCCAACTTACACTGCAAGCTCTGCCACTTGATAAAATCAGAAGGCACAATCCTGTACCTTTTCAGAGGTGATGCAGTGATTCCCTCAGCCAGGACAGCTCTTGCCTCAGAAGCTGCTCAGGTAAATGCCAGTGTCTGCCTCAGAGCATAACTGCAAATACTGCCAATTAATATGAGGATGTTTTCTCTCCTGCCTGCACTGCCAAGTGTAAAATATGAATGCTGAGGTCTGCAGCATCTGCAGCCCAGAACTACAGTTCATGCTTTTGCTTCCTGACATTGGCTTAGAAAAAATCAAGTTTCTGCTAATAGCAATCCTAAGACAGTCTGTTAGAACATTAGGAAAGGCTGCTGCTGACTAGAAATAGTATTGGAAAAGTAAGTTTTTACAGAATTTGTGAAATTCTGATTGTAATTAAAGTATTGCAAACCAGGAAAGGCTGAGAGAGTTGGGAGGAGAGAAGCTTTAGGGTGACCTCATTGCAGCCTTTGAGTACCTGAAGGGAGCTTACAAGAAAGATGGGGAGACTCTTGGTAAAGGGCCTGGAGTGCCAGGACAAGGGGGGATGGCTTTCACACTGACAGAGAGTAGTGTTAGATGGGGTGTTAGGCAAAGACAAAGGAGGGGAGAGGAATTACTGAGGTGGTGATAGCTCCTTGACATGGGCACAATCCTGCCAGCACTGGGCACCTGAGCTCTGCAGATGAAGGGGAGGATGCTGAGCCTGCTCTTGAGTGCAGCCTCCCTTATCCTGTGAGCTTTTCACAGCATCTGAGCTGCCCCTGGAATCTCTGCCAGGCTCCCCCCCGAATCACTGACATGTTTGATCCTGCCTCTTAACATTTTGCAGGGGAAACCCAGTGGGAGAAAAAGGAAGTAAGCAAATTTGCCCTTTTGGGTGGGGATGGAGGAGGCTTGGGTTTTCCTTTTTGGCTTCCTGGAGTTCAGGAGAAAGGACTGCTTTAATGGGGAAGAAGCAGAGATGCTTGTCTCATGATGTTTACAAGTCCTTTCAGATGTCACTGTAAGTGCTCTTGCTCTTAGCTGGTGGAAGTGAAGGCCTGTCAAGGGAAGGAAAATGCCTCCTGATGTTCCTGGATAGCTCTTATTAGCTTCTAGGTTTCTGGTGTACACCTGGATGACTTTGCTGAAAAAAAATGAGTACACCTGAGACTTTCAGTCACTCTTGTATTCGTTCAGAGTGAAAAGTAGTTTGATCAGTTTGTGTGAAAACATATCCATCCTTTTTTCCTCTCAAAAGATCAGTGCTCTCCCTCAGGAAAGAAATGAAAGCTGCTCCTGTAGCAATTGCTTCTGATTTCCACTGCTTCAGAGCAAAGTGTAGCTGTGCCAAGGTGTCTTCAGCTGACACATTATTGAGAGGACAAGATGAGAGAAATGCTTGGTTTCCCTAAAACTAAAGTGGGCATTACAAGGGGAGCAGATGGCTTGACCTCTTTTCAAGTGGTGCACACACCCACTGTAGATGCAGGGGTTGGGACTTGTTAACCAGTCAGTCACCTGTCAAACTTCCTTAGGGAGCCACAGAGGAGCAGCGTGAGCCACCAGCCTGACGTGGGGTTGGAAGCCAGGGCCTGATGGATCCTGCTCCCTTCACTGCCTCGCTCACTGAATGGCCTTGGCAAGTCACTTCCACCCCTCTCCCTGCTGCTCCACGGCTGTAACACATCCAGGAGCACTCCTTGCCTGTCCTGTGAGGAGTGGGGAAGTGGTAAATGTTATACAAGTGCCAAGTGTTGTTATCAAAACTCTCTCTGCCAGGTAATGCAGATCATCGACCCTCTGCCCTCTCCAGGCTCTGACTGTTAGTTCACCTCACCTTGGCACACGAAAACCACGTGGGGGATCAGGTACAAAAACACTCTTCAGTCTTGAAATCACTGATGTCTTCAAGGTCACATTTGGTGACTTCAATATCTGTTTCACAGCTGCAGTTCTATGTTTGGGTCAGATGGTGATAAATGAGGGTGTAACTTGTTTGTAATTCCTTCTCTGTCTTCCTAAACATTTTGTTTCTTAGGAAGCTGATGCTGCTATGAACATACTGGATAATACTGAATTTGCAATATTCTGCTTTCCAGATATAAATGTTTAAAATTGCTAAGACTGCAATGCAATAAACATATCCATGTAACAGTTTGCCTCAAAGCATGAATTTTTGTGCTCTACTAATACAGTGATGTGTATTGTGTCAGTGAAGGAGCTGGGAATGCTGTGGTTGGGACAGATGCTGGATGTGGAGACCCCCAGGTGTGAATAAAGCACTGCTATCTAGTCACATAACTGGGTCAAACCAGTCATTTCTGTGTTCAAAAGGGTATTAATCTACAAAGTAACAACACCATGCTACTTGTCTTTTAGAGATGCAGAAGGGAAGTGAACTTCATGTTGATAAATGTAACCACCAGTGGCCTGATCACTCAAAGGTCTGTTACCTTAGTGTGTGCTCTTCCACAATGCTATCAGGAGATGGTTTTCCAGGAACTGGGGAGGCCCAGAGCCAGCATCCAAGCATCTCTTGCAGTGTGTGCATACCCAGTGAGGAGCCTGACTCCCAGGAACCTTTCTAATCCCATGGTAAGTGATGCTGAGACATTTGGATCAGAGATGTCTTTTTAGGGAGGAATTCTTCCTTGTGAGGGTGGGGAGGCCCTGGCACAGGTTGCCCAGAGGAGCTGTGGCTGCCCCATCCCTGTCCAAGGCTTGGAACAACCTGGGCTAGTGGAAGGTGTCCCTGCCCTTGGCTAGAAGGAGTAATTCCCATTACAACCTGGGAACCGTGGGATCAACAGGTGCTCCTTTTCTGTGCAGGGACCCTGCTCTGGGAACCCCATCCCAGGCAGGAGGCAGAGGCTGGAGGGATGCTCCCACCTTGGAGGGGCCCCCTCTGGGAAAGGGTGGGGGAGATTTTCAGAGCTCTGAATGTCTCCCTTCCATGGGCACTAAATGCTCCAGAAAGTTGTTGTCCAAACACTCCCCTGTGTGCTACAGCCCTTCAGGCTTCACTGCCCTGGGAATCTCAGCCAGAGCCTCTCCCTAGGTCTGAGCAGTGCAGCCAGGGGAGCGCCAGGCGCACTCCAACTTGCGGGAATCCGCTGATGCGCCCACCGGGAAAAACGGGAGACTCGGGCTCACCGGAGGAACCCCCAGCACTGCGGTGTGGGGGCTGCGGGGACGGGACGGGCCCTTCCC
>WEIU01009166.1:1157265-1214241 GCA_013389925.1 Aegithalos caudatus
CTGTGTGTGCCCCCTGTGTGCGCCCTGTATGTGCGCCCTGTGTGTGCCCCCTGTGTGTGCCCCCTGTGTGCCCCCTGTGTGCCCCCTATGTGTCCCCTGTGTGCCCCCTGTGTGCCCCCTGTGTGCCCCTCTTTGTGTGAATGCTCCCCTCTGTTTCACAGGGTTCAGGTCAGGCCCTGGGTGCTCCACCATGTGAGCAGTGTTTGCACATCATCATCTCTCCCTTCGCCATAGGCCAAAGTTCTCCCTAAAAGCCACCGTCCTGGAGTGGTGGCATGGCTGGAGTCACTGGGACACAGTCCTCACACAGTCACAGAGTCAATGAGGTTGGAAAATACCTCCAGGATCATCGAGCCCAACCTGTGACTGACGCCCACCTTGTCAGCCAGCCCAAAGCATGGAGTGCCATATCCATCATTCCTTGGACATCTCCAGGGATAGTGACTCCACTGAATCCTGGGCACCCCTCACCTCCAGGTCAGGGCTGACAGCATGGGGTGATGGCATGCATTGGTCAAAACTTAGTCCCTGTGCCTTGGCTTAGGTGCATCTCTGCAAGGTGAGTTCCAATTTACACCAGAGCCTGCAAACATGGGAACTCCATGATGGGCAGAACATCGCTGGATTTGTCACAGGGAATGTGCAGACATGTATCTGAAGATCTTGCAGGGAGGAAACCATGGCCAGGCCAGGCAGGAGCAGCAGCACAGCTCTGCCAGGGAGCTCCTGTGGGTGCTTTGGGTACAGGACCAGAGGAGTCCTGTAGCTGTCCAGCAGGGGTGAGGATGTGGCTGGAGAAAGCACTGGCTGTGGGAGGAGTGCAGGAGCTGCTGTTGGATCTGCTAGAACACATCAGAAACAGGGACTGCTGGCACTGCTGCCCAGGCTGTAAAAGGGACTCTGGGGGTTATCCTTACCTGTTTACAGGCAGAAATTAAAAATCATTTATACACAATGATGCAATGAACTAAATACCACACAATACTGTTGTTTTAGAATGTGGGTGCTGTGGTAGAGTTTGTGCAAATGCACCAGAAGAGGCTGGAAGAAGGAAACCATCCATGGCTGTCCTGCCCTTTGGGGATGAGGCTCAAGCTCGGTTCGTTTTTTCCATCAGAGTGTGGTCAATGGAACAATTGTACAACGTGTTGATCAGGAAAAGGATGTGGGAGCTAAAGTGGAAAACCTGATGCTATCGTGCTAATGGCAGAGAGCAGCAGGAAGGATGGCAAACAGGATACTCACCATGCTCAGAGGAAAGAGCTTGCAGGGATGCTGGGGCTGCAGGGCTGGAGTCAGCCAGGGTCCATTCTGTGAGCTGGGACAAGCTGGACCAGAAAGCAGAACGTCCCTGATCTTACACTCCTCTGCTGGGAACAAGGGCTCCTTGCTGATCCTTTTGGGGAGAAGTGAGCAACCGTTAGGCAACATCCCAAGGTTGGTGGAAAAACCAACTGGAGAAAAACTTACAGTTGCCTTGGAGGCTTGGAAATGAGAGCAATGGGAAGCTGAAAAAAGGGATGGGGGATACTCTTGGCATGTGAGAGCAAGGAAATGGCTTTTAGTTGTCTTCTTTTGGAGGAGTGTCTCACAGGGAAGGGATCCCATATGGAATAAGTTACTGACTGCGTCAGGAGAGGGTGTTTGGGTGAGGGGCACTGGCTTTGTTTGCTTCTGAAATTGTGTTTGTGGTGTTTTGAAAACCGGGTGTTTAAGAAGTTAATATCTCTGCTGGGCAGAGTATGCTGGTCCAAAGGCAGATGTGTCACCCCGGGTGGGCTCTGGTCCCCTTGTCACGTTGTGAGGGCTGGCAGGTGATGTTGCAACATTGAAATGAAACTGGGTGGTGGATTCAAGGTGCACTGAAACAGATCGTTGATGTGTAACTTTCCCTTAAAATCACAGAGGTGTGAATTGGAATCAGCTCCAGACCCCTCCTGTTTGCCTTTGGAGCTGGATATTGCAGTGTGTTCCTTGGTGTGTTGCTGGTACTGCAGTAACATTTGTGTGTGTGTGTAGCCTCATTTACAAATGCTTTGCATCTGGGTTTGCCCACCCTCCTCATGTGCTGACAGTTTTATACTGATAAGATAGTGGCTATTAATTAGTTTACTTTAAAAGCAGCCATGTGCCTGTCATTCCTTGTTGGGTCAAAATGCTCTGAAGTCGCTCATTCCTCAGCTTGGTGTTTTAATTAAAAAGACCCTTAAAAGAGGGTGGTTCTGTCTCCCCCTATTGCAGTCATGGCAAGCCTTAGTGCAGCAGAGTGTGAATCACTCGCCCAGAGCATCCTCCACCCTGGCCTCACATCTATTAACAAATGTAAACTAATGAACAAAGAGCTGCTGTTCCTCACAATATCCAGTGTAAGGGTTTCCCAAAACTGCTGTAGGCTGATAGGAGAGATTACAAAAGGCTGCAGCCCCTGACCTCAATAAAGGCTTCAAAGGAAACTCCTGAAGAGTTTTTGCTGCCCAAGAAGGAAATTCTTCTGGTAATGTAGCACTTTAATAGCCAAAACTACAGCAAAGTTTCTGCTGACTGAGTGAAACAAAGTCTTTGTTTCGCATGTGAATTCTGTTCTGTAAAGTATTTTTTTTTTCTCCATTTATATTAAAAAAAGGACTTGAGGCTTACAAGATAAAGGTACCAGCTTAATTAGGCAGCCACCTGCAGCGACCCAGCTGGGCAGGGTGTGAGGGCAGGAGAAGGGAGCAAGAGCCACGCAGGCACCAGTCCCTGTGATGGGCTGGGATGCTGAAATCTCAGCTCCCAGAGAGAGAGGACAGGAGCATGTAGTGACAGGACAAGGGGGGAATGGCTCCACGCTGAAAGAGACTGAGTTGAGGTTAGATATTAGAGATAAATTCTCGGCTGTGAGGGTGTTGAAGCCTTGGCAAAGGTAGCCCGGGAAAACTGTGGCTGCTTCATCCCTGGAAATATTCAAGGCCAGGCTGGATGGGATCTGAGCAATCTGGTCTAGTGGAAAGTTGGTTGGTTGGCAGGAGGGTTGGAATTAGGTGATATTTAAAGTCTCTTGCAACCCAAACTGTTCCATAATTCTGTGATCCTATGAAGACCCTGCCTCAAAGAAAAAGGTGGGAGAATCAGCAACTGCTCAGGCACCCACATTTGCTGTGAGTCTGGCCCTGGAACAGGAGCACAGAAACCCTCCCGGAGGGTTACCCTTCCCGGAGCCCGGGGGAGCCCAGGCAGGAGCCGACAATGCGATCCAGCCCCGGGAGCGCTCCGGGAGCGGCTGCGGGGCTGACCCGGCGGCTGCGCCGAGCTCCGGCCGGTTCCCCCCGCGGCTCCGGCTGCGGGGCCGGGCTGTGCTCCGGCGCACACCGGGTCGTTCCCTTTGCCCCTGCAGCGTTTGCCTCTTGTCAGGCTGCGAGTGCTGAAGGCAGAGACGGAGCCGCTCAGTGCCTGTGCGCTGGACCGTGCTCTGCTGGCCGTCATTCCCGAGGCCGGGAGCCGCCGCTGCGGATGCTGAGTGCTGGGGAGAGGGGAGACCGGGCAGCTCATCCGGCCAGCGCAGTTTGTGTCTAATTAAGTTGAAAATTGTCATCCTGTCTCCTTTCCTGCATGCAGCCAGCCCGAGGCCTCGGCCAGGGGCCGTGGGCAGCTGACCCTCATCGCCACGGCTGCCCCGTGGTGCAGGGCAAGAAGCTCCCATCATTTTCCCGACTCTTTTTTTTTTGTTTGCAGATACTTCAGGTTTTCCCACGAGCTGCAAGCCCCAGGACAGGGAATGGGAGGTGAGGAGCACCTGGTGTGGTTCTCCAACATCCCGAAGGCAAGGTCCGTGGGACAAAGCTCAGGTATGACTGCCGGTAGTCAGCAACTCCCTTTGTCTGCTCGGTGCCACTTACCTGGGAGGGAAAGTGGCTCTGTGACAGTCGCGTGTGTATGAGAGAAAGATGGAAAATGGCCCAGCACCAGGTAGGGAAATTTATGCACATCAGACTGGGCTGGAGGAAAAGCATTTGGAGGCCAGTTCAGGAAGCTTAAGGTAGGAGCAGACACTTCCTCATCTCCTTTACACACCTCAGGGGGAACGGGGAGGATGCTGTGCTCTCCTGTCCAGAAGGTGGAGAGGAACAAGGGGAAAACAGAGGCAGGTAGAGAGAAAACTGAAAGAACCAAATTTCCTGACTTTTAGGAATTTAACCCTTAGTGCTCTCCAATCCTGGATTTTGTTTGCAAATCAAAAATGGGGAAAGATTTTGGTAACCTTACAGTATCACCAACAGTTTGTTAAAAGACTAATTGCCAAGTAGCTTATGCATGTGGGACCATTAGTAATTCTGTAGCTATGCAAATTAAAACAGTGATGTATGATTTATAGCTTTAATAATGTTCTGAAGGCTCTTAAATTTTAATCACTTGCAACATCCTTTTTAATATTCAATTACTTTATTAACTAATTAGGTCACTTGCTGAAAAAGCACATAAGGCTGGTGCTATTTTAATATCAGCTGAACATCACAAAATACCTTTGAAATGGTGTAAATGGTTTATTTATTTTAAATAGATCATTAAGATGCTGTAATTAATAAATCAATTACAGAAAAAAAGACAAGGAATTGATAGATGCCAAATCACAATAGCAGTGGCTTCTCTGCTTACTTTATAAATGTTCACAGAGATGCTGAACTCGGTGAATGTGGCCATGCGAAGCACCTTCCTGGATAATTCGTATTCAGCTGAAGGGATAAGGTTTGAGATATGCTTGGGCTCATTATAGATGCTTTTCGTATGGATTTAGCTTTCTGATTGATAAAAGCTCCACAAATGACCTTGAAAAGTGAAAGTACTTAAAAGGACAGCCCTCCTTTGCCTCGCGCTCTTTTGTCTGCCTCAAAAAAAGATAAACCCGCGGTACCGGAGAGCGCTGCTGGGCTGGAAGGGGAGGGCAGGGGCGGCTCCCACTGACCCGGCTGCGCTCCCCTCACCGCGGGCAGCCCTGGCTGCTGCCCCGGGGCTCTGGCAGCACAGCAGCAAAGCAGGGACAGACAATTCCAGCCCTGCAGAAGCCAGGAAGATGCTCGGTTGTAGTGTAGAGGTTTACATCTCCCTTTTACACCCAGCCTTGAAGTAAAACTTGAAGTCTCAGAAGTTAAACTTATCAACCAGTGCAGCTGCAGCTCTGAAAGAGACTGAGTAATAATCTACTGTCTTAAAACTAAGGGTAAGACAAACACTATTCTAGGAATTAAGTCAATCTTATTAACATATTTAGGTTTAAATTATGTTGATGTGATGATACAAAGTGCAAATTTTCTCTCTTGAGAAGCTGCTAGTAAGATCTACAGTAATTACAGAGCACTCATCTTCCCATTTTAACTTCTCTTGCTTCCATTTTCCTGTAACAAAAACCTGTAAATCCGGGGGCAAAAAGCTTTGTGTAACAATTTCTGCTAAATTGAAGTCTGCCCTTTACAATTGAGCTGCTGTAAAGAAAACTACTCCAAATTTCAAATTATAGATTTTCCTGGGAACTGAAACATAAATGGTGTAAGTCTGGCTCTAAAGCAGCGTCCAGGTGAGGTACCAGACTGTTACTCCAAACCCAAAACCAAATTCTACCCCTGTCCCCATCCCAGGGGTACCTGCAGCCCAGCTCTACTGCAGCTGCCAGTGCCCTGTTCCAGCAGTGGGGCTGAAATAATGGATTTTCTTTTAGGAAAATGCCACCTAGGCACCATTCCTCACTGCTGAGAGGCTGCTGCATGCAGTGACCATCCCTTGAAAGGAAGGACACGCTGGACTAACACAGGCTGTGCAGAAGGGACACAGAGCTCTAAAACAAATCCATTTCACATTTTATGGGAGCTGCCACAGGAAACACAGGAGCAGAACAACCAAATGCTGGTACAGCTTGGGACAACATATGAGCTTCTCACCTTGGAACAAGCGCAGGTACAACTCTTAAGGGGTCACAGATACCTGTACAGTCACATGAGGTCACTGTCACTGTTTTAAGGGGATTTATTTCACCCTACAACAATCCTGTTGTACAACACGGCTCCGGGGCTGTTCTGAGCCTCCTAACAAAGCCCCAGCTCTCAGTCAAATAGGTGCATTTTTATCACATTCCTGTAACTTCTCCCCAGTCATTTATTCACGTCAGGGATTCCTGTGTAGCTCGAATCATCTGTGTGGGAAACCCCACATCCTCCTCTGTCAGACCCCAAAACACACAACTGCTGGAGTGGCAAATAAAAGGCCACCGGTGCCTCAAACCCGACTGGCAGCAGGAGAAATGAGGGAAAAGGGAGCAGCAGCTCCCGCCGAGCTCGGCGGGCCCGGCCCCGTCCCTGCCCCGGCGCTGGAGCCGCTTTTTCCTCCTCCTCCGCCGCGGAGCCGCCGTTAACCTCCCCGGCTGGATTCAATGTGACAGTGACACTTCACAGCACATTGCATCCAATCTCATTTGAAGCTGACAAAGATTGTTTCTGTTTTATATCTATTGGTTTATTAATGGCCTACAGCCTCTTAAGCAGATGCATATTCATTAGATAGCCAGCTGTTAGGAGGTTCCCAGATGTCGAAAGTAGCTCTGTCTTGGTATACATTCTTTTTTTTTTTCCTTCTCATGAAACAAAGTAATTGTAGCTCGATTAAAGAACCAGTTAATTACTGAGCCAGTACCTTATGGCACGATTAAAAAAAAAAAATCTGGAAATTTGTGAGGAGTAAAGACATTTTTAAAAACACAGATGAGCTGAGCCTTCACTGTGTTGTACAGACACAGGATTGATGTAGAAGTAGAGACTGGATTACTCCATGTAAAGAACCCCCATCTGCAGAATCCAGGGATACACTGAGTTCTGCAAAAGCACCTTTCTTCATTTTCCCCATTCTGCAGATTTTCTCTTACCTCTTATCATTCCTTAGGTGAATAGTGGATGCAGAAACACATAAAAAATGAATGTGAGACACATCTCAGTTTTTAAAGGTCATTTTACATGGACAAGAAAAATTCCACAGCATCCCAGCTAGATAAAACTGTGACCAGATCATTGAACAAGCTGTAGAGATTGACTTACAAATTCCAAGGGCCATCCTGAGTCTCACAACATTAACCCAGCTCACCGAGATGTCTTTGCAACTTCTTTCCTCAAAGCTCTAAAAGCAGCTCCCAGAAGCAGGGCTAACACCAGCATCCTCCCACCATCACCTCCAGGAAGTCCTTTGCCCATGGAAATGTTTAAAACATTAAAGTCAGCTCCAAGTCCATGGGATCTAGGCAAAAAATATTCCTGGGGATTGTGGTTTCTGCCTAACTGCACACAGCAACAGCCCCACTCTGTCCCAAGAAGGAGCTGCACTTCCATCACCAGGAGAGGAAGACTTTGAAACCCTGAAACAATTCCAAATTTTAGTCAGTGATGCCTTGGAATAAAACTTGTGAGGAAGGAAAAAAATTAAAACCAAAAATGGCCTCAGCATTAAAAACCTAAATCAGAAGCCAGCCATGACACTATAAAATGTCATCTGCTGTGAGTGTGTTTACAGTCGAGCACAGAGGAACATGGAGGCAATTTTGTAGAGTGACTCCTGGAGCAAAGGCCTCTGAGAATAAAAGTGTCTTTAGATATTTGTTATCCTGTTATAGCTGGTATCACCTTGAGTATACAATGCCTGCCTGCATTATGTAAACACTTCATTGATAAATCCCTCCCCCACCTCCCCTAAGCTGTGTCAGACTGTTCTTAGCTGACAGATAGAGCTGAAACAGATGCTGCTATAAATACCCTTGTTTAGCTGTTTTGAATATGATTTCTTTTGTAGAACATGGTGGATGCTCCAGTTATCACTGAACTTGCACCTGTGCTGGAATTTATTACTTCTTTGTACACATCAAGATGCATTTTTTTAATGATTCTATAAAAAAACCCAAACACAGTTGGGTTCTATTGCCCTTTTCTCCCCTTCTAAAGTCGAGACAACTTTTACAAAGGACTGCACTCATTTTAATTCAACTTTAAAAGTTTAGAAGCTACAGAATCCAGAGGTGGTAAAAGTTTAACTCTCAGGACCAAACACACAGTTAATTTATAGAATCATGTAATTCTCTATATTGAATTCTAGGTTTCTGTATACAGATATACACAACCCAGCCAGCCAAACTCTTCTGGAGAGATCACAGGTACAGCTGGACCTGGCTTCAAAAATGAAGAAAGCAGTTGTACTAACACAGCAGCAGGATTTTGGTTAAATTTGGTTAAATTTGAAAGAAATCATGCAACTGGTAGCTCTGTCCCCATTCCCTTAGTAGCTCATTCCTATTTTCACCTGGAAAGGTAATTTCCAGTTTAAAGATATTATTTTGTTCATATCTGAAATATCAGAGATGGAAACATTTTATGGTATTTATCTTAAACAAGTTCAATATTGTTTTAAGGAAATACCCATTTTTATATTTAGTCTTTAAATAAAGATGTAAACCACATCCTGCTAAACACTGCTACCTGTGTTCCACGTGCTTGAACTGGGGAGAAAACCTCCAGGCTCTCATCACTGCAGGAGATGCACAGGGATGCACCTGGCCCACGTTCTGAAGGAATCTTTCCAGGGTTTCTCTGATGTTTATTTTGGCTTGTAGGACTTTGTTCTCACCCACCTGCAGAGGACCTGGCTGGCTGACAAAGCTGCTCCTCACACTTCACACACGCTGCTTCCTAAGGATACTGATCCATGGGATGAACAGAGATCAGCTCACCCCTAGGGCTGTTCCCTGAACCAGGGCACCTTTGACTAAGCTGGGATTGGCACAAAGTGACCACGTTTTCCACTGGAGTTACTCCAGCCCTGACAAATCTGCTTTGCTACCACCAATGTCAATTAGAAGCAAAACCAAGGGCTCCTCTGAAGAGATGTGAACAACCTGAACAGGTCCTTCAGCTCAAAGCTCTTTCACTGGCCAAACCCACCTCAGGAACAGACTCATCCTACTGATCCCAAAACCTTCCAAGGAGGATTGAGGAGCACTGCACCCTCCAGCACGACAGGATAACAACAATAACTCCACGTTTAGCTTTCCTCAGCCCCATCTCCCAGCCCTGCAAGGAGCTTCCTTCCCACCACAATCCTGCATACATTGAACCAGTCTGAGCCTTCCCATCTGTTCCAACGAGAGGGTTTGAAGATGATTATTCCAAAGAAGTGTAAAGGTTTCAGAACAGGAACCAGAGCCATCTCTCCTACTCAGCCGCTGAAGGCTGCCTTGATTACTTTGATGTAACAACACTTGAAAGCTCCTATTCTTTGAAACTAATTTAAACACATTGAATTGTTGAAAGATTAAAAACCGCAGTCAGCTAATTACACTCACTCTCATCTCTTATTCAGCAAATGAATCACTTTTCATTACCACTTAGCTGAAGTACATGAATTTCTGCCTAATTAGAAATGTTGTAGATGGAGCATTAGCAAGGCTGGAGCGGGTCAGGATATCTTGCCTGCTTCATTTTTAATTCCTAACGGTAGAGCCAGATAGGAAAGGCTTCAGATAAGAAGTCATTAAACAATTTTAAATTATTTATAAAAATTACTTTGCCCAAATTATAATTATTTTTTTTCCCAAATGCTCTCATAAACGTCAAATGGAATGAAAGGAAAAGCGGCCCAACATTGATTTTAATGAACGTTTTAATGTTATGTATAACAGAACATTATGAATACAATGGAAACAAAGTTTTATCAATTTAATAATAAAAAAAAGAAATCCAACATAAGAAAAGGGAGGCAATAAATTTCATACCTATAGTATAGTGCGTATTCTTAACGATATTCCCAGCTTGTGAATATAACAATGTCTTTGTGTTCCAGATTCTAAAATCTTGATTCATGTGAAATTAAATGCAGAATTACAGAAGGAAAAACAACCCCCCCCCAAAACCTTAATTCATTCTTTTGCTTTCAGTAAATCAGTAAAATCTTTGACTGCTACAGGTCTCCTTTATTAATATATATATATTTTACTCCTCTATTGGATTCCACAGCTGCTAATGCCATATTTACACAAAAGAATCACCAAGTGTTGTAAAAAAGTCAGGATCCAATGCCATTGGATTAAGTTAGGTTCTAGATTTACATCACTGAAGTGTGATTCACCTGCTGCTGATGCCCTAAACCAGTGGCTCCTTAGGGACATTGGTGCTACAAAGGATGCCAAGTGCCACTGGAGAAGAACTCCAGGAAAGTGCATTTTCTGGAGTTTTCTGACAGGAAACCTTCCAGCAGTCTTGGATAAAGCTTCTCCCAGACTTGCATGGGATATCAGTTGTAACATTAGAAGCATGTTAAGACCCCAAAAATCTGTTCATCACCAATTGCTGAGAGAGGATTTTTACAATAAAAATTTGGGTAATACAGCAGTGTGGCTGGAACATTAGCAAAAGTATATATACATTCCAGGTCCCTTTGAATTAGCCATAGTCACATATGTAAGCCATTTTTGGACAAAAATATATATTCTTATAAAAAACTGATCCTAGTACTTGAGTGACTTCACAATTGTGGACTCGGTGGTAGTAAAAGGAATGATCCAATTATGACAAAGCGATCAGGGAGAGGGGAAAAAAAAAAGTCAAAGCTCTTCAAGAAAAAAGAAAAGTATAAAATTAGATTCAAACATTTTTACCCAGTCCCCAATCCAGTCTTCCATCAAGTCTCAAAGTTAAAATTGGTTCTTCTATATAGGAAAGGTTTTTTGATGGTCTTAATACAAATTATTTTGCAAAATCATCCAACACATTCCTTAGAAGAATCTCTGACCTCTCCAGAATTTGAACACTAGTTATTTCAACACTTAGAAAATAGCTTTTGGTTCTTTATGTAGACACTTTAACCGATAAAGAAAAAAAAAAAAGTATTGATCAGTGTTTCCCATCCCTTCCCCAGCTATATTTGTGCAGCTAAAAATCCTTCATTCGGTCTGCCCATTTATTTTATTTTAATCTCAATTTATTTATTTATTTTACAATCTTTATTTGCTAAAATTGGCAAAATTTGCAAAGGCATCTTGCTTGGGTTGTACAGTCCCAGGAGTCAGCGAGGTGACGGCCACGCTGGGTACCCCCATCCCTATCGTGCCCATTCCCGTGGCCGGCACTCCCACGTTCATGCCCATCATTCCCTGGTTCAGCACGGGCGTGGGGGCCATGGAGGCCATGCCCATGGTGCCCGACATCACCCCGGGCATTGCCAGCCCCAGGGGCGCTCCCAGCAGCGTGTTGGGCTGGGCTCTCACCGGCATCATGCTGGGCTGGGGGCTGAGGTTCACTGCTGCAAAGTTCTGCGTCATCACATTCAGCGGTTGTTGCATATCTGTGGCAGAGAGAGCACGGCAGTCATTCAGGGGAACCGGGCCAGGGGGGGGCTCAGGGGAACTGAGTCAGGGGAAACCAGGCCAGGGAGGGCTCAGGGGAACTGGGCATGGGGAAACCGGGCCAGGGGGGGCTCAGGGGAACTGGGCCAGCCTCAAGGGGCTCAGGGGAACCGGGCCAGGGAGGGGCTCAGGGGAACCAGGTCACACTGAAGGAGCTCAGTGGAATATTGTCAGCCTGAGGGGGCTCAGGGGAACCTGGAAAGCCTCNACGGCAGTCACTCGGGGAACCGGGCCAGGGAGGGGCTCAGGGGAACTGGGCCAGGGGAGGGGGCTCAGGGGAACCAGGTCACACTGAAGGAGCTCAGTGGAATCTTGTCAGCCTGAGGGGGCTCAGGGGAACCTGGAAAGCCTCAAGGGGCTCAGGGGAACCTGGTCAGGTGAGGGGCTGAGGTGAACCTGGTCAGGTGAGGGGCTCTCAGGAACCTGGTCAGCCTGAAGGGGCTCAGTGGAATCTGGTCATACTTACAATNAGGGGGCTCAGGGGAACCTGGAAAGCCTCAAGGGGCCCAGGGGAACCGGGTCAGGTGAGGGGCTGAGGTGAACCTGGTCAGCCTCAAGGGGCTCAGGGGAGTCTGGTCACACTGAAGGGGCTCAGGAGAACCTCGTCAGCCTGAAGGGGCTCAGTGGAATCTGGTCATACTTAAAATACTCATGTATTTTTAAGAAACTTGCAAGGTCACTGCTGTGAATCTGGATACAATGGCCAGGCCTGCAGCTATTTTTCCTGATTTGGACATCAGAAGGAATTTCTTTACTGAAAGGGTGTTCAGACCTTGGCAGGGGCTGCCCAGGGATGTGTGGAGTCCCCATCCCTGGAGGTGTCCAAGGAAGGACTGGATGTGGCACTCAGGGCTCTGGGCTGGGTGACAAGGTGGGGATGGGGCACAGGTTGGACTCAGTGATCCCTGAGGTCTTTTCCAACCTTAATGATTCTATGATTATATTGCACTTTTTTCCTGATTTTCTGCATGAAGATTCGTTTTCAATTTATGAATACCATTTTATACCAATAAATATTCTAGAGAAGTTCTAAAGATTAGGAAGCCCAAAGTCAAGAGAGCAATGGTGAAAGCTCTACTGCAGAACCTGCACATACAGAGGGCTCCTGACACACCAATCTCCAGTTAAAGAACATCACTTGTGCCACAATGTCACAGTGGTTTAAAAACAAGTATGACCAAAGGAAGGGAAACAGTAATGGAGAGAAGACTTGGATGTCAGGGACAGCCTACAGAACACAGGGCTGAGTGTGCAAAACAGTGCAGTGATCACTTACTCTGTTGCTGCATCATGGTATTAAGCGATGGCTGTTGGGGCTTGGAAGGCTGCATCCCAGGTACTAAATTGTCCAAACTGATATTTACACTGGGATCTGACCAAGTGGAGGGTAGAGTTTTGCTTGCATTTTTCTGGCCCATCTCTGTCCTTGCATTATAAAGTGAGTTAGGCTTCGGCATCATCGGGTTCACGCTTTGCAGAGGCTAAAAAAGAAAAGTTTGTTGGGATTCACTTGAAACAATTTACTGGTAGGAAACAGGAATAAACAAGTATTCAGTTTTCCACAGAAGATAGTAAAACCCCACGAAGCCATGAGCTTTAGCTCTTCCAAAGCAGGGCTGCCAGATGCTGTTTCACAGTTAGATTAGAATATTTGTAAGCAGAGGTCAATCCCACATCAATGTGGAGTGAGAGTGACCAGCAGCAGCCAAGTTTTGAACTCAAACATGATGATTCTTTCCTCTTAATACCAAGCTGATCCATTACAGTTTCCAAACCACTCTCCACTGCAGCAGGCACTTCTGTCTTTGGGAGAACAGACCAGTCCTCACCTCCACCTACATGAGGCTGGAAACTGTAACACTCTGTGGAGAATGGCTTTCCACTACCAAACTCAACTGCTCCAAAAAAGCAGCTACATTTCCTAGAGCAATGAAGCCCACCTTCAAGAAGAGTCTTTTCTGTTTAGGAAGCAATTGGAACATTTTTGACAAAATGTTGATCACATCTGAGTGACCAGGTCTAATGCATTCATTTTCAAAGCTGTGATTAAGGAGAAGCTCATTAGCAAACTGTAGCAACAGCAGCATACCTGTGACCTGGACATGGGTAAAGTGACACCCACGGAATTGGAACTCATCATGGAGAAATTCATGCTTTGTGAGGAGGTCATGGTTGTCTGAGAGGGTCCCATCAAATCAAAAAGATCCATAGAATTGGAAGCAGCTGGAGGCTGGCCTGGAGCTGGCTGTGAGCCACTGAAGAGCTCCAGGGCTGGCTGCTGTGCTGTGCTGCTGAAGAGCTCTCCAGATGGAGCACTGGCACAAGGAGAGGCTTGGTTGAAGGCACTCCAGTCACCAAAGTCTCCATTCCCACTTGTTGCTGTACCTGAAGGAAAGGCAGCGGTGTGGGAGGGAGGAAGATAGAGAAGAAAGACAAGACTTAGAGAAAGGCACTGAGCAAATGCCATATTCCATGAACTGAAACAAATGAGAGCTGATCTGTGCCCGTCCAGATTAACATCTGCAGGTAGAACCTCCATCTGGACATCATTCCCTCTCATGAATATTCCAACAATTTGAACAAGGTACGAAAGGAAATATGAAACACCCGTACAACAGAAAGTAGAAGATGTTTGATAAGATGTCACCTGTGGATGCCAGGCAAGCAGGGACAGGTTTGCTTCAGTTGAAGTACAACTGGAAGGTAACTTGGGGTAGACTAGAGACTACAGTCAGAACAACACTGAGAACTTGGATAGTATTTATCAACCTTTTATCTTGGCATTCTGGTTTTTCCAGAGAGAGCAGTTGTTGGGAACAAGCAACCGGATAAAGCAAATTCCATCACGATAAAGATGGAATTTAAATGCATTTAAATTTGGTTGTATACAACTGTAGCCTTTTGTATAAAATCACACTGAGGGGAATAAAAGCCAGAACTTTGAGAGCAGGTTGCCAGGGAAAGCTTATTTGAAGTGATAAGGAATAAGCACTTCCCATCCATGAAGTGCTTGTGTAAAGCACATTAGGTTTTTAAAATTTGATTCCAGAATTCGATGCCTTGATTTGAAGCAGAAATTCCATCTTGGATCAATCATTTCTCTCAGCAGCAGCTTTGCTGAACTCTTGTAGTTCAGCACTTAAACACTGCTCCATTTCAATAGATGGGGTTTTTGGAGACAAGTGTTTCAGTCAGAACACAGAACTCAGAGCTCTCTCTGTATTTCTCTGTGAAGGCAAAGCCAACAGCACGAGCTGTTTGTAGCCACCTGCAAGGGCACCTCTTCAGCATCACAGATGTTGGGACACAAACCAGTGAACTGAGAGCGTGTCAAACCTTGGAGTCAAACAGGAGGAGATGTTCCCTCCCTCAAAACACTTGTTTCCCTATTAACAGGGAAAGTGTTGATACACAGCAGTGATGGGGGAAGGAAAGCTTGAAACAGCATTTGCAGAAGATGCTGAATATAAAGCAACACCATTTAAACAGCTCACAGGCTACACAGTGAAATACATTCTGAGCTTGGGCCACTGGCCAGCTCAGCTTTTTGATTCTCCTGATTCACTTTTGGTACTTCAGCTACATCACAAATAAGAGTGCTGCCATAGGAAATGAACTCTGAGTGCTGGTGAACATTTCAATCATCTCTTGGTTTTCTTTAGCTAACTGAACAAAGACTCAACCACGTAGAGCTGGGGCAGATGAATCCAGTGCCAGTTTCTATTTCCTGCCCTATGCAATGGCTGCTTCCATAATGTATTCCACCCACTCATGGGTAACTGCAGCAGTCTTTTACACTTTGTGTAAATATTTATCAACATACACCTTCAACCTTTAGTCATCTCTCTTTACCAACACATTACAATTTAAAGAACAGTAGAAGAGTGAATTTGTTCACAAAATCCAAGTATTGCCAACAACTTCAGTGCATGAAGTGGGCTAATATTCATTAGCTCAGGGCCTTGCTAGAACATTTGCTTTGATCTTCCTCACAAAGAGGCACTATATTAGAATGTTTCAATTAGTATTACATATTAAAAATTAAAACCTACTTTAAATATTCTTGATAGATAAGTAAATGCTGAGTGTGCTCCTTCTGTGTTCAGACCTGTGCACTGAGCACCAATAATGGAAGTGGGGGTAAAAGGGAGAAGGTTTTGCCCCTTCAGTAGGACTTCAAAGATGATTAATCAAGAAGGAAAAGATTTCTAGAGGGGCTTACACTGTTCAGGAATGATTAATCATTTCACAGGACTCCTTGTCCCTTGCATAATGGTGATTGGAATAGATTAATCATGTTAATGCAGATAAAGGATTGTATCAATTTAGACTGTATTAACACAGGAGTTATTTGCATAGTAGGCAGCTTTGTGTTTGGAAAACAACTTGGGTCTGACTGTGAAAGCCTGTAAAAAAAACAGAGCAGTTCTCTCCTACCAAGTAAACTGAAGGTCTGTTAACTAACCCAGGCCCAGCAGAGCCTTCCCAACACAGCAAAATAAAGGAGATGTAAACATATTGACTAAAAGCTAGCTCCCAGGTAGATTTACTGCTCAGTCTCTTTGCTGTTCTTTTCTCATTTTGTACTTGATCCTGGCTGAGAACCCCCCATCACCAACAACACTCCTGCTCAAATTAACTTCACAAAGGGCAGCCAGCCAGCTTTCCCCACTCCAAGGCTGTCTGCAGCCCTGTAGGATCCCACAAACATTCCACCAAAGGAAAATGGATTACTTTAGGTGGTTTCCAAACATATTTTATTGATTTCCAGTCTAATTTTAAGGGAAACCTTTTCAGGTGGTGGCCATGTCTCCTGATAAGCTTGTCTGTCTGCACATGCACTGAGCCAGGCTGCATCTTCCTTCCTCCCAGAGCACTTGTGGTCCAGTTACACACACACAGTTTACCCTGGAAAGGGAAGGGACTTTCAATAATGCCATGAGGCATCTCTTGCCCCTCTTCCACCCTTCAGCAGCACTGCAATCCCTCAGTCAGTCCTACCTTGCGATGATGGGAAACTCGCTGAAGCAGCAGGTGAATTAAAATCAGCAAATCCTCCAAATGGGTCACTTGATCCACCTAGGAACAGAGGGGAGCCAAAAGCTGTTACAGGACTGTGCAAAGATCCATTGCAACAACTCCATGTGGGATTTATGAAGAAAAGCTGTTCTGCACTTGACATGATGGATTTATTGATTCTGCTCCCTAAGTCAGCTCTGTTTTCCTGTTCATGCCCAGACTATGTTTATACAAGCCTGAGCAACAATAAACTGGATTATTTCCAACTGCCTTGCAGATCTTGCAGCTTTGTTTTCCATGGGAAGAACTAAAACATGCAAGGCTTTGTCACCTCTAAAAATAAATTCACAGATATTAAAAAGATTAACAAGTTTTTAACTAGGGAGTGATGCTACCAGTTTGGCACTTTGTAAAATTAAAAATTTGGAAGCATAATATAAAAAGGCCAAACATTCTTATTTTATAAAAGTTAATTTATTATGCTTCCTATGAAAAATTACATGTCACCTTATATTTAGTTTTTGTGTTACTTAAAGCATGAATGATTCTGCAATGATCTTGAATTAGGATTTCAAGGACAGAGCTTGCATTTGTGTTCATTTTTTTATAAGTTTCTGCTTCCTTTCTGCAGCAAGAACATTAAGTTTTCCAACTAGGCATTTGTACACACCATATAAATTATGAACTTATGAATACAGCACAGTAACAATTTTTCACTAAAAAGATACGGCCAAGGTAGAAAAGCAGGGGATTTAAGAACCATGTTGGAAAGCTGATTTTTAAAATAAATTCAAAAAAGTTACAAAAATCCCCTAGTTATGGCTGGTATTGCTTTTAAGCAGGGATTCCACTGACCAGAGGAGGCCAAGAAGTTGACCTTATTCATTTGTCCTCAAAGATTTCACCTCCAAGCAGTCCCACCCTCAGAAGAAGCTGCAGCAGTTCAATTATTTTGCTTTTAGTGTTCTGGGTACATTATATAGGTTACATCACAGCTGCTTAGCCTGCAGTGCTTAGGAGGCAGCCAGGTGGGACTGGAACATCTGTGCTGCACTCAAACACCACCAGGGACAGCTTCCAACATCTGGTGCCATTTCGGAATTGTCTTATCGCTGCAAGACATTCTGCCCCATCTGCTACTCTCAACTGGGTTAATTAAACCAGAACCATCTTCTTTTTAATAAATGGCCAGCAGTAATAAAAGGAACCATTCATTTCCTAATACATGTGTACTTGTATTTCTTTTTAATGTTGTTTTAGTGTAGACATTGCCAGGAAGGCGACTGTTCCTCCAAGGGGAAATGTCTTGCTGAGTGTGTAGTGCAGGATGTAAAACAGGAGCAGAGAATGCAAGGATGGTCTCAATTTTCAGACACAGAACTACAGAAATTCTTTTAACACCTTTTCAAGAGGGGAACCACTTCATACCAAATTAAGTCGTTTCTTCAACGTAAATTCTGAAGTGATCTAATAAAGGTCTCGTGTTTATACACAAGTTTTATTCTGACACTGGAGAATGAAAAAGGGACAGTGAAATATCCAACTAAAACCCTGATCTGATCCTGTTTGCACTGTCTACTGCAATGAACATTTTCAAGTAACTTTTTTCTCCATATATGTGCTTACAGAGTTCAGAACAGGTTAATGATTTGAGAGTTTATATGCTGAATGAGCAATACAGATGACACACTCCTGACCACATGCTCCAAGGAAAAAATAAAAATCAATGCCCCCTGCTACACCCATTATCCCTGGGCTGCATGACAGTGCCTAGGGATTAATTTAATTTTATAAACAGAACTAGGTTCAAACCCAAAACAACCCCTTAACATCTTCAGTCAAGTTTAACTTTTCCTCAGCATCTCTTGCCTGTTTTCAAGGAAAACTGAGTTTCAGAGAGAGGTGACAGAGATCAGGCTGGATACAGTAACTCTCTAAAAAAAGGTTAAGGAACCTCAGCTCGGTAACACCAAAAAATCCTCCCAGCAGGTCTAACCAGGGGTTTTACATCTTCTCCTTTATGGCAACCAAGCACCCCTCACATACAAACTGTGTTGCTGCAGTAAAGAGTGACACTGAGCCCAATCAACCCTTTCACATCTCTGCACCTGAAAATACACAGATAAGCAAACCCTAAGTTCCCTGAATTCACATCACTTCCCTGCCAGTTCCTTCACAGCACACATCAAAGGCTGCACTTGACCCTTTCCCTCTGCCTTGCCTGACACTAGGAATGTTCCCACACCCTGTGCTGCCAGGAGCAGTGGTCACAAGGAGTGACCTGCACGTGAAGGACAGCGCTCATCTTCTCAACACCAGCAAGCCTCAAAGGTTCCATATGAGATCTGTCCAAATGAACCCTTTCCATCTGCCTGCAAGGGTCAGCAGAGGTTATTTAGCAGGACCAGCTGGTTATGTGCCTCTTCTCAGCACCATTTCTAAATGCTGCTTTGGAAAAAGGAGAGAAAATGACTAAAAAAAAAAATAAAAAAGGCTGACTACAGCAATGAGCCAAACTGATGAAAGATTTAAATACATGTAATATAGAAGCTGCCATAGTTCTGTTTGAAATATGGGCAGGTTCATTTTGAAATGAAAACATCTAATCTCAGTGAGATCTTATTTTTATAAAAATAAAAACATACACACTGTATATGAAACAAAAAAAGGTTCCAATCTCTTCTGCCATAAGAATTAAATAGAAAGAAATTCAGTATTGACTTGGGATAGTGATTCTGATCCAGGATCTTAGACTTTCATGGGACTGTGGTAACTGTACAATCAACACCTTTGTACATGAAATTAAAAAATAGGAACTTGAACAAAATTAAGTTGTTCCTTAAATTTAGGCATTTATTGCATAAGAACAGGCACATTAAATGACTTGTATTTCTTAATCTCCAGGAATTAACTCATTTCAGAACAGACAGAAAACACTGTCTACTTTCCCAAAAACAACATTGAGCAAAGTTTTAAAGATCTACTCAAAATAAGAAAGAAAAGATTAAGACAGATGTCTGATATTAAATTGCCATGACAGTTTCCCTCCCCTGCAGTAGAGTTTTGATACATTTTGCAATGTATTAAACACTGCCAGAAGGGCAGGGCAGTGATGAAAGCAATCACAGTCACACAGAATGGTCCCAGTACTGGCTTTGGTCACCCAGGACAGTCAATCCCTGGTGTGACCCCACAACACCCCCAGGAGTGGCTTCAGTCAGGGGTGAGCAAGACCAGTCCTTGCAGACACTGACTGCAGCCACTCTGAGCTGCCACTCCCTGGGGCAGCCTCTGCCATTTCTCCTTTCTCTAAAGCAAGGGCCCAGCAGAGCCTTGGCTCAGTGAGAGGCACACAGCCCCTGCAGTGCCAGCACCATCCTGCCCATCAGGGACTTTCCTCATCTGCAATGGGAAGGGCTCTGAAAAGTTTCTCTCCAGGAAATGCTGGTATTTATTTGCTACTCATATTACAGTTCACTTTCTCCCAGCTGTGCCATCAGACCATAAATGCACACAAGTTCTTTTTCTACTCCACACCACCACAAACCCATTGATACCAGCAACTTGTAAGCACAATAAATCTAAATTTCAAGTCTTAGGTTTTGAAAAGCAAAGCACCAATCCCCTGAACTCCTACCAATCCCACAGGAATGAAATTTAACACACTCTTAAAAAAAAATCTGCGTTTTGGGAGCATAGGGGTAAGTCCATGTGAAGATTAACAGATTTGCTACACATTTAGAGAGGATTGTTTTAAAATGAGTAATTTCACTTTTAGGTAGCAATTTTTCTTTGGTTCTAGGCTTTGGAACAACCAAGTGCCAAGAGAAAATAAGACAAAGAAACAAATTTACCATATACCTCAGATGAAAGCTTCCATGAAGATTATCCATCTGCCCAGCCTTTGAACTGCACTATGAGAAATGCTTGAATATGAATGGATTGCACTGGCTTTTAGAGTTAATTATAAATAACTGCATTACACACACAGTTTCTGACAGACTGATCTAGCAGTTAATCTTTGTGCTCCTAACATTTATTAGTCCCATGCAATAGCACACGCAGTACCTTGCTACAAATGATTCTTTCTAGGCAGTTTTACATTTTTTCAAGTATTAATTTCTCAATTTACCTGCTTTATCTTTATTCTAGCAACAAATGAGCTTCTCCTCAGAACTGGAATAGACCCCAAACCTACCTGTGGAAGCTGGCTGGCTGGCTCCATCAAACAACAGGTCCACCAGGTCGTTAGAGGACTTGCTACCAGAGGGAACAGCAGCCTGGAGAAGAAATCACACCAGATCTCACTCATGGTGTCATTAATCAAATGACATTAACAAGTTTTCTGGGGTTTAGAAGGGTTTTGTTTGCTTTTGCTTTGAAGAGATAACAGATTTGTCTTTAAAGCCAACAATGATGTGGTTAAATGTGAAATCAAATTCTGAAAAGCTAAAGGCTCATTTTTTTTTAGTAACAAGAATTTGGTAAGTTTTCAGGAAGTGTGCAGCTTCATAGAATCTTTAACTTTATGCCAAAATTCTCTTTGTTGTGCTGAAGAGAGCAGAACATGCTATGGCTATATTAAAAAAAAAATCTACACGTTAAAGCAATCACAATTACAATTACACTGTTCCACAGACTGTGGTAAGTCCAACTAACCATTTTTGATAAAACGGCTCCCTTGAAGGCTGCATCACAAAACCTACCTACTTAAAATTAGAAATTGTCTTAGAGGACAGAAGAAAACAGCTTCCAAAACGATGTGCTGTCCTGCTGTCTCACCTTTGTTGTAGGCTGTGCAGGATGAACAGCAGAGTTCTGTTCTGGACTTGCTTTATCTCCTGTGTAATGAGCTGCTGCTCCCAAGTCAATGGTTTTTGAAGGGTTTGCTGAGCGTTTCTGTCTGATGGTGGTAATTTCTGTAGCTTGTGCAATATGAATGTGTTTTGTTGTCACAGTCTCCTCTTCATCTTTAAATTCAGCTTTGGGAGATTTGCCTCTTCTTGATTTTTCCTCATCACTGTCACTAGAAAAACAAAAGTGATAGCACAGCATTTGTGATGGACCTCTCAGTACCTTGAGTGGACGTTTGGCTTAAGCTACAGGAGTTCTGCTTACTGCAGTTTCTTGAGGCAACAGTTCATGATAAAAATGCTGCTTTTTCTTACATTTGAAAGAGGAACTGTTTCACCCTTACATAACACATCACACCACACAGCATTGCACCTGCTGTACAGAAGCAGTGGAGAAAAGCAGGTTATTTTGTTAAACATGAACTGCAAGTCCACGACAGAGGATAATAGGAAATCAGTGTTTAAACCCAGTACATTGAATTACCTTCTGACAGGAACTCCCCCACACTTTATGTAACACTTCAGCAACAGAAAGTTAACTTGGCAGGTGTGCTCAGTACTTACACCAAGAGACAGAAAGCAATGAACCACATTCTGTACTGTCTTTTGGGTTTGAACAACTCCATTTGTATTTCAGCTCATTTCCTTTTCCAGGGAAACAGGCTCTCATATTCTTTAAGATTTTTGTGGGAAAAGAATGCTTACAGAATTATGCAGTGCAATGTTACCATTATCAGAGCACATACAGCTGTTCTCAAAATGTAAAAGAACAAAAATATCACCCTTTTAGGCAAAATCTTTTCAGATGTTGTTGCAAACTATTTCAATCATTTGTTATATTTTCTACTTTTGTATTTTAAGTCTTTCACAAAGAAAGTAATTGGCCATGTTGCCTATTACCATCAGGATTTGTACATAACAGTGAGAATTGCTATAGAGAAAGCTTAAATACATTGGAATGTATTTTGAAAATGTAATTCCCTTAGCAACAGAGTTGAAAGTGGAAGGGTTTTATATTTTAATAATGCATTAGAATACTAAAACTGAAAAATTTAAGAAAGGCTGTCCCTTTGTCAGAGGGAATGTGACAGTAACTGCAATATACTCTGGGGGGGAGCCTTTGTTCTCTGCTAACAATGGTGGCTTTTTGGGAACATTGCATGTGCCATTTCCTCTGTGTGTGTTACCTGCTCACCACTGGGGATGGCTCAGTGCAGTAACATCACTCAACACAAATGCTCACTCCCTTCTACAATTCTTTTACTGTTAAAAAGATAAATTTGACAGCTGCTGACCAATCAGCAGCTCCTGGCATTGACCTGAGCCAGCCTTTCAGAGGTAAGGGAGCTCAAATGGCATCATTTAACTTTATTTTTCCAAAGCACTTCATCCCTGCTGTGTGACACAGCCCTGCTGCCCCACCTGTGTGCACAAAGCCCCAATGGGGACCACAGCCACATTTCCATTTGTGACATCAGGATTTTAACAGAGCAGAGGGATCTGCACATTATCCTGCTGTACACAGGGCATCCATCCCAAGAGCCCTGGAGGAGGGTGGAGGATGCTGCTGGAAGCATCCAAGACCAGGACAACACAACCAAGGCTCAGTCTCTCCATGTATTGTATTTAAAACCTGCAATGCATTTCTTGTCCACACTAGAGAGTCCAGGAATGTTCTATGGGCTGAGGAAACAAGTGACAAGCAAAGTCTGATGGATACAGAACTGCCAAAGATCAATCTCACTAATGCAAGAATGGAAAGTCAGTCTTTGGTGATATACAGCAAAATAAATGGCTGAAGGCTCTGAGGAAAGAAATTAAACATATATGTCAAAAAGGAGAATAAATATTACAAGACTCAATTTTCTATGACAATCTGTACTGCTTCCAAACTCTCTCAGGAGATCCACTTTTTATTTTTCTTTAATAGTCACATTAACAATAAAGAAGTTACAGATTAATGTTTGCAGTAAGTGTGCTTACTGTGCTCAGTAAAATTGCAGTGCTTCAACTGAGAATTGCACAGAAAACTAAAAAATAAAATTATAGCAATGTACCAAATAATTATAAAACTTCTACAAAGAAAGTATATAATTTTAACTTTGAGAAATCAAAGTATGGACACATATTCTTTTCCTTTGCATTAAGTTTTTTGTAGTGAGGTTTTTTTAAACAACCTTTAAGAAAACAGAAACATTTAAGTATCTCTAAATTACACCCCAATGTAAAAGTCATTCTTTAGATACAAATTGCCTTTAGACATGGCTGTTGCCTCCTTTCAGAGGAGTACTGGAAGTTTTGCTTCCATTCTGTTCTGTTACCTGCATCAACCTTTCTGAGTACTGGAGAAACAAGGATTAACAGTTTTAAGAATTCTTAGGAAAAAAATGCTGTGTTTCAGAACGACCTCTGTGTGTCTGCAGGTGATTCAGAAAGAAGAATTTCAGTGAGCACTGCTGGACTGAGTTTATTCACCTAAGAAGTAACAAGCACTAAGAAAGAAAACCAGAGGCTTTCCCACCCCATGGGTTATTGCTTGTTTTCACTACTTGAACAGGGATATATAACTGGAAAAAAGAATCAATTTTCCCCATAACACTGTTAGAATTTTTCATCTAAATAATAAAAAAAAGCAAAAAGCAAGCTTGGTTTCTCCAAAGCTCACTGTGTAAAGCAGTTGCACTGAAATCTACTGTACACTCAACATTTTTTATCATTTAGCTCTCTGGTAA
Source organism: Aegithalos caudatus (assembly GCA_013389925.1). Lineage (NCBI taxonomy): Eukaryota > Metazoa > Chordata > Aves > Passeriformes > Aegithalidae > Aegithalos > Aegithalos caudatus. The sequence continues at coordinate 1,181,271 of WEIU01009166.1, forward strand.
AGTTCTTATTTTCTCCAACCTTCTTTTTCCATCTCTGTAAACCACTGGCTTTGCAAGTAAAGTCAGAAATCCACAAGTCTGGCCAAGTTCTTCTGGTGTGTAAAGACCATGGCTTCCAAATTTTATTGGCCACAGGTAAGATGTGTAAGACACTTATTCTTTGTGCTTCAAGGCTTTTATTGGCCTTACAGTACTCAAGCAATAATGGTTTATAAAGTTATTAAGACAGAAACAATAGAACATAACAGCACATTTGCCAGCTGAGTGAGTATCACCATTTAGTCACTTTTCCAAGTGAAATGGCAACTTAATTGTTATTATATGGCAGCAGGCTACAAATAAGCCAGTACATTTTTGGCTCTTTTTTCTACTAAAAAATTGCTGAAGTGTGGAAACACAAATGCAGAGATTTCATGAGACATTTACAAAAGAATGTGATTTTGAGTTATATGATAATTAAAATTCCATGCCACCTTCAGTTTTAATATTTAAATATAGTATTTTGCTAATAGAGCATGCACTAAAGCATGTATTTACAGTATGTTTAAGGAAAAATACAGACACTCTATAACCTTCAGTTAAATCTCTTAGATCCTCTGATGGCTTCTGTAGAAACAGATCTCTTCATTCAAACCCTTGGATAAAATCCATTCCATGGTATTTGATCCCCATGCCAAGAGAAGAGAAAAAGAAATTCCAGGCTGGGATTTGAAGCAATGTTAGAGAAGCTGAAATGCTGCAGCCTGGATTCCTTCTTACAGCAGAATAACCTGCAAGCACCAAACTGCCTTTGCTCATCTATGTCCCAAAAATTCCTCCTTTTGTTTTAAGACCCAAGTTTATCACTTTTGTAAATTTTGAGACAAATACCCCACCTGACACAGACCAAAAAAAAAAAAAAAAAAAGGAGAAAAACTGAGCAGAAGAGACAAGGGTTACATGAGCAAAGCAAAAATGAAAAATGTACTATTAGCCAGTAAAAAAGAGCAGTGTAACTTGAGGTAGAGATGTACAGTGGGGGGGGGAAGTCATCAAAATAAGCTGCTTTTGCTAAAGATTAGACTGCAGAAAGGACTGTCTACACCATTGAAAAATACCAGACTTTATCGAGCACAAGTAAGAGACAGGAGTCATTCAGAAATAAAACAAAGGAAGTAAGATTTTAAAAAACAGTCTACTGTACATCCCCTATGTGAAACGTGGCTGGTGAGGTCTGCAGACATCACAGGACAAGTTGCTTTTGAAAGACAAGTACAGAAATGCACACAGAAATGTACCATTGTTACATGTGAAATTGTTTACTTTCCTTCTGATCCCTTCTCTTTGTTGTCCATTGATATTAAGTTCTAAGAGGGAACCCTGATGTGTGCAAAGAATACCAGTTTCATGATTTATTAATTCCTCAGCAAGAGGACCACATGGGCTTTCCCCCAGAAATGCTGCCATTGTTATTATTTTTTGTTTCTGTGCAAAATTGCTTTAGGTTTGCAACACACAGATGTGTTCATGTGTACTCTTATGTTCATATATACATGTCTGACTAAAGATATTCTTGTAAAAAATATTTATCAAATCTCAGTGCAAATTTGAATTCTCAGTTGTTTCCCAAAAGGGAATCATTTCAATGTACTTGAGCACTTTCTCTACAGCAATTTCAGATCCTGTTAAGTATAAACTTGATCTCCAGATAATTAAATTCAATGCACCTGTTGAAGTGTGACAGATGTAAAGTTCTTTCCATAGCCAAAGCAGGGTAGATTTTCTCCCTTACTGAAGAAATTTAATGACCAGATGTAAAATTTCTTGAAAAGCCCCAACTCAATTTTTTTTTTTTTTTTTTTTTTAAGAAATAACCTGCAGGCTGTTCTTCCTGAGATCAGCTCAGGGAAGCAGCACTGTACCAAAGCAATTTCAATTTTCTTCCTTGGCACTCCAGCACTGAGAGTGTGTGTAGCATTAAGTGGCAGCCTTCAGTACACTGGCACACGAGCTGAACTCACAACTGAATTGCTGAGACAAGGAAAAGCTTAGGATAATTTCAGCCAAATTCCCTGCTTTGCCAGCAGCTGGGGCAGTAATGGAAAGCAGCCAAGAGCAGTTAACTACTGCCAGAGCCACACTGTTCCCCCAGGCCAGGGGGACCTGCAGAAGCCCAGGAAGCAGGCACTGAACACAAATATGCTTCCCCCTACAGACAAAAGAATGGCAGAAGATTGTAACTCATATCCAGCAATGTCAAGCTGCTTCTTAAGAGCAATCTCACAGATAAATTCAGGTTAAAACAAGTCCAGTACCTGCACCTTTCTGGAGAGTCTTCTCTATCTTTCCTTCGGAACTTGCTGATGGTGTCATCGATGGTGCTGCCGATCTTGTCACTGAGCTCCCCCAACTTATCACTGAAGGGAAAAGCTGACTTCTTATCCCACTCTTCATCCCATTTGGACTTGGGCTCAGGATCATATCTTTCACCTGGTAAGACAGAGATAACCACTATGAAATGTACCCAAAAAAAGCCTGTGTTCTTTCTGGAGTCCCTCTCAAGCCCCCCTGCCTGACACACACAGGAGCTGTACAAGTTCACAGAGCAAACTGAAAATCCCCTCGGGGCTGAATCCACAGCATGGAATGCCCAGCATTAAGTGGCAGGAATGAAGACTCCAAGACTTTTGTTTATGGCAGTGACACAAGCTCAGTGCACAGCACATCAGCATCCTGTTGGGCTCTGCTGGAGAAGCACCAGGGGCACAAGAAGCAGCTGATCAGGAAGGGCACAGGGCACTTACAGCAGGATATTCCATTCCTGGCTGAGCTGTGTGATCACAGGTAAGTCACTGGGGCTTTTAGACACTGACATTAATACACAAAAACACAGTACTAAAATACTGAAAGAATGTGCACAATAACTTTTCATTTTCCACAGTCAGCAACTAAGAAAAGTTTTAAAAATTTTCCAAAAGAGATGAACAAAGAAAAGGCAGCAAAGCAACTCACCTTTTCAGGGGCCACTGAATACCCTGAACATTTTTCCTGAGCAGTATTATCAAGAAATCAGAAACTTTTTCTTCTAACTTAGTATTCCAGACCTCCATACTGGTATTTTAGATTACAAACAGCTGCCAGTTTTACTTGAAATAAGCACATTTGTTGTACAATCACATCAAGGAAGCCTAAAACACTAAAGTCTTGTTTATTTACTTATACACACCCAGCCAACCTGAGTTTAATTCAAATGAAAAAAAACCAAAACATTTTAACAAAGATTTGACTATCAGAAGCACTGCAAATTTTAACTTGTATTGAGATATTGTATGAGATCTTCTGCTCAAAATATAGGTATACAGAGCAAACCAAACCAGCTCAGTTTCTAGACAACATTTGTAGGCAAATATTTTATATTCTGTGCTGTCATACACATGAAACAAGACATTTTTTGTACATCTTTTAAATATGTGAAACAATAGTGACTTCTTGTTTGTTTTTTTTTTACATAGGCTGAGAAAAATTGAGTAGCAGAAAGGAAGGAGAGTGAACTAATCTTTACTTCAAGTTACATACAAACGATACTGCATCTCATGTGATGTTCAAGGTGTATTCAATTCAGCCATTTTAATAAAAAGAAAATGATTCCAGCACTACAAGGTGCAAAATTTGAATAATACCTGTCTGATAATTTCATATCACATAAGGTGTATTTTCTTAGTAAAGACACTCCAATGATATTTGTTTAGATCCATAAAACTTTTCCAGTAGAAAATCTGCTACAAATCCATGAGGTACTCAGTGAGATCTTTATCATTGGAAAAGGAGACACTGCTCAGAAATGTACTGCTGTTTAATTTTGCAGGAGAATAAAACGGCCTTATTTCAGTTTATGTCAGGCTCTCAAGCATTTTAATGCAGATTCCTTTAGAGGGGTTTTCCTGTGCAATAGAAATTTTAAAATTAAAACAGACACCAAGTAAGAGCTCAGTATTTTCAGGACAAAATAAACGAATGAAAAAAATCTTAAAGCAAGCATTTTGTATTTAAATAACTAGAATCTTTTTGATTAGAAATCTCGTGGGGAAAGGATTTGTTTTGTCCTGCCAGAAAGACTTCTTAAAAAATCTTTACTCAACAAATGAAGGAATAATTTAAAACCCTTTGCCACAAAAATTAAATACAAGACAAAGAAACTAGTCCTTCAAATTAAAAAACTTGAATGATAAGTAAAGAGCACATGGAGAAATGATCCTACCCAGCCTACAAGGATAGATCACGACTCTGCACAGAGAAGTCAAAGATAAGCTCAGTGAAAGAACAGAGGGACATGTACTCAAAGTACAAATACAGTGACTCATAAGTATTTCCTAAAAAGAGAATCACCACAACTCCAAGCAGGAATGTAATAAAACAAGAAATATCCTGCCTTGGAAATTTTTAACTACTCTGAATATGTGGAAAAGTGGAGAAGCAACCTGCTAAAAACAGGAGGGATCAAACCTAAGTGGAAGGCTCACAGAGAAGAAGAGTAAAAAAACCAGAAAGCATCAGACAAACAGGTGAAGTTAAAGCCCTGAAAAGCTACTACTGAGCTCTTACAGCAAACCCTTCTCCCAAAGAAATCACCAATTCCAGCAAACCAGAGCCTCGTGCCATTGGGACTTTGGTACTCATCCCTTACTAAAAGCCAAGTATTTACTCAGGCCAAAGAAAACACAGACTGGCAGCTGGGATACATCAGCTGGAAAGCCCCAGTGCAAGCTCAGACCCCTGCTACACACTATGGAGGGACTGGGAGCAAGGAGAAATATACTTGGTGCTTGTATTTAAAGTCAGATCTGACAGAGGCCAGGGAACACTCACAAAATGCACAGATGAATTTCAAAGCTCCCAACAGTATAATTTGGGAAAGCAAAAGTGGATTGCCAATGCTTGCCCAAGGCAGGCCAGTACTCACTGTATCTGAACCCTCCAACACTGTCTGAGGACACCCCAATGTATTTGTCTTTGTTCTTCTTTGCCTTCTTCCTCTCTTCCCGAAGCCGATCGTCGTCCTGAGCAAACTCAACCATCTCTTTCACCTTCTGGCGGATGTTTATCCCCTGGTCTTTGCCATTCTCATCTGGGCAGGTAATGCAGGACAGATGAGGGATGGAAGATGGGAGGAAAAAAGGAATATAATAAGGAAGAAGCAGCAATACTGAATATCAAATTGATAAGAAAATTGAATCATAAACACAGCGGTCAAAGATTTCGTGACTACTGCATGAGCTCCACTGCATCTGTTTAAAAGGGACCAATTAACACAAAATTTAGATAAATGAGTTTGCACTGAATGGTGTACTTAAACATAGGAAAGATTAACAAAGACTGAGACAGAACTCTTATTCTCCACTCAAACAATTTTAACCCCTCAAAACATCACCCTCTTTCCTCAGTCTTTTTAGCACAGTTTTTGCAAGTTTCATTGCAAGAACTCAGTATCATGGCAGAACTGATTTTTTGAAAAATTGCCTTCACTTGGGAAGTACTGTAAGCTAAATGTGCTCCTTTCCAGCCTTTTTCACATTCAAAACACACACTGGCCTTGCTGCCTTTGCACTGTAAATATTATTTGGTGGGAGGAAAAAACCCCAGCTTCAAACAGATGTGTGTGTTTTGGAGCTCTAACCTTTTCTTCCCATATGATTAAAGCTATTCCTTTATGGACACCACAGGGGACCAGTCTCTAGTGCATATTTTAATATAAACCCCAACACTCATGTTGTGTTGGTTCTGTTGTTATTAGCCAGTCTTTTCTGCAAGTTCTTGTCTTCACTAATTAATACTCTAGGGCCCCACGTCTTGGATTCTGCACTCTTCACACAACTGGCAACAGTCACATTTTAATTAGACTGGGGAAGCTTCTAAGCTGGTTCAGGTGACTGACAACTCCAACTACTGTTTTAATTTGCTTATAAGATTTTTCTATTGCTCACCTACAAAGTGGTAATTTTCCAGGGATCGCAAATCATAAATGTGTTCTCTGGCACTTGTAACAACACGCTCTGATCCGTTCCTTATGAGGTAAGCTAGGAGCAGCAAAGACTATAAAAATACAAAGCACCTTATGATTGCATGAACAAAAACTCTACCTTTTCTTTTGGTATAAACCCCAAACCTACCCCCCTCCCCAAATTAGTAAATAACTTTCCCTTTTTAAATAAATGCTTATTATATGGGTCCCATGGAAAAAAAAATCTTTTCCTCACATGAATCTTTTGCTGTTTAGACTATCAAAACTGTATTTTTAAAACTTTAGCTTGATACAATTAAATCACAAATAGTTACCTTTATCAGCTACTGCTTGTTTTAAGGTAAGGCAGTAGCAATTAAGGAGAAAAAGTTAACCTGTGAAATGCAGCATTTTCTTTTGCCTGTTTTTGTTCACAATTTTCCAATGGCTTTCACTGAAAGGTAACTCGTACAGGAACTTAAGAAGCCTTCTGCAGGATTCAATGGATATACAGAACTGCATTTCAGGATGATTTTAGACAAGTGACAAAACAAATGAAGTTCAAATAATACTTTAATTTCAGTTCTTTATGATGAGTATTTAAAATAACGCACTCTCTGAAGTAGTGCCTTTATCAGCTAAAACTATCATTTTATTTCAACCAATCTAAACCTGATAAGCAATTCCAAGGAGTCTTTATAACATTAAGTAGCTATGTGTGATAGCATTAAATATTAATTTCTATTGTACTTCAGGGAAAACAATTACTATGACTACAAAACATCAAGCACCTGTGAAAAGCACAAACCATGCTTTAGAATTAATTGTCTTGCTACAATCTTGCCATCAAGAAAAACAAAATATAACCTAGTCTAATACATCAGTTCTAAAAAAGGAGGTTATATTTGCATAATTCAGTGAACATTGAACACCACTTTAAGCGCAGCACAACACAATCTCAAGCAAAAAGTTTCTGTACAAAGACAAGAAAAATGCAAATGACTCTGGTCTTTTCCAAAACACATTTAGGACATAAAACTGTCATGTAAGATCTGCAAGGAAATTTGACCCAATCAAAGGTAAACTACAATTTTAAAGCATTACAAACTGGCAGAAAATTAAGATTAGTTTGCATTTTATTTCAGGTATTCCTGAATTCCTTCAAAAATGTTTTCCTGATAGCACAGTAACTTCTCATGGAGCTCGGTAACAACTCCTTTGGCTAGATTCACACTGTGAGTGCTACTCTAATACCTAAATAGCAGCAAAATGGAATTGCTCTGTTGTGTTCATTAAGTAACACCTTAACGTGCTTCTAAAACCAGAAATTTTGAGGGTTTTTCATATCCAGCATCTGAAAAACACCTTTGACTTCACCAACAAACTATAAAACACTTAGGGAAGAAATTCTAGGTTGCTAGAGGAAAAAGTGCTGTAGGATTATCTAAACAACAACTCCACTGACTGCATGAGCACCAAGCCTTGATCCTTACACACCTTATAAACTCTCCTCCAGTTCTTTTTGTTGTCTTTCAGCATCCGTGTCCACAGCATGTTCATGAGCTCTGGGAACTGCTCGTACATAAACGTGGCCCTGGAGAACAGAACAAAAGCAGCACGGAAACGTCGTTTTCCCGGCTCTGCCACAAGAGCCTGCTCACACCCGGGGCTGGCAGTAGATGGCAGGAGAGATCTAAGCCCAGGCACATCGGATGACATTCAACAGAAAAAGCTGCCCCTCTTTTAACTCCTACATCAGTCATTTACGGCTCAAGATTACCAAAGAAAAGAGTAATTCTAAAAGATCTGAGATTTGTAATGAAAATAATGCTGATAGGAAAACCCTAATAGCCACTGCAAGTGCTCAAATGTGCAACTTCCAAACTGATTTTAATACAAAGCAAAAAGCTCAAGGAAGAATTCAACATGTTTTGCTGTTTTTGGAAAAGTTACAACAAAGCATTTTGTAAATAAATACTCCAAAAAAGTCAACTATATTGAAAGAATTCTGAGGATACATAAATGAAAAATCACAGATTTTAAAAATACCTGGGCTTCATTTTTTTGTTTGACAGTTTTCAATACATTCCTTGATCATGCATTAAAAAACTTAAGACTTTATTTACAGCAACTTTTTAGCATTATCAGTCTGAATACCACAGAGTTGATTTAGCATCAAATTTCACATTCTTATATAAAATGCACCTTTCTTTTCTTCATCACTGAGTCAAATTATCACTTACTTGGCAATCTCTCCCATGAGTTGCCCTGAAGGTCCCCATGGATCATCATTGGTTGCTTCTCGAACCTTAGACTCTATTTCTGAATAATTCATAACCACATTGGTGCTGCAAAGGAAAAAAAAAATCACACACATGAAGATTAGCATCAAAACTGAGAAACACATGAAAACTTAATAATGACACTAGTGCAGATCTTATTTAATGAGATACCTCTACAGAGTGGGAAAGAAAACAGCTTTAGTGCACAAGTTACCCTGAGGACACTATATACCACATTTAAGTTATCTTTAGGAAGGTTTTACTATTCTCTTAGTCTTCAAGAATACAGATGAGAAACTGGGGATTACATTACAGCTGGATTCAGTCCAGTAAAAATGGCTTTGGGTCAAATTAAAACACAAACCAAACCACCAGAGTCAAAGCTGATGGCTTCTGCAGCTAGGTATGGTTTGCTTACAGGTTTGTGATGGTACAGAGTTATTTGCAAGAGGCTTTATAACTCAGAGCCAATTTTTTTTTGAATGTAACAAGAGAAAATCAAGAACATCAGCACAAAACAGGTGTTGGTGAAAAACTAACAAAAAAAATCACATGGAAGACTGAAGGTGGGGACATGAAATTCACTAGAAAGTCTGTTTCCTAGCTTGAATTTAATTAAGGAAAAACAGCAAAAGAGAAGCTGCAGAGCACTCAGTGACAATTACAGCAATGCAAATACTGCAAGGAACTCGGGCTGTCTCTCAGAGAGATCACAGAAAAACCCTACTTGGAAAAATTTTTTTCTGTGATGCTAGTATTAAAATAGTAAGTGATTTCTTTTTAAATTAATCTTTAAAACAGGTAACATATGAGCCCAGCAACCTCCTCTGTGCCCCTTAGAGCATCCAGATGTGTTTGATAACAATCATTTCCCTCATCTTTTAAGGTGAGTGAGCAGCCCTAAAACCTCACTCATAGTGAGAACATTTGAAAACTGCTCTCTGCTTCTGGAGCATCAGGACTCAGACCAGCAATGAAATGAGCAGTGAAAGGAGACCTGGGGGGCTCTGCTTTCCCTTCATACCTGCAGTGTACTGAAACAACATATATTTACACCTAGCACGTCAGAAATCTGAAAGTTTACTTAAAATACATCAAAACTGACTCAGAAGCTAAGCAAAACCTCTGTGAGTGCTTTCAACACAAACCAACCCACAACGACAAATTAATTAAACTGTAGGAAAGATCTAATGATTTATAATGCAATGTGGAGAAAGCATTTGCTGCTTAAGAACCTCTTCTGAACCTGAATGACCTAAAAGGAGAAAAAAACCAAAACACAAGATGCTCAATAGTCATCCCAACAGTTATCCCTCTGTCCATGTAGGAGTTTGCACAAAGCAGCATTCAAGTGACTCCTGCTCAATTTTATTTGGCATAAGGATAGCAAAGACCTTGGAACTGGGAGTTATAAACAGCAGAAACAAGAATGAAATCCCCTTAAGTCTGAAAGGGGACACAGAAGGTAATTGTTAAAACAGAATAAAATTTCTGGACTTAATCTTGGATTCTCAGCATGAGAATTCCTGCTGTCAGATCCTGATGTATGATTTTATTCAACTTTGTGTCTAAAGAGAGCATAAGCTACATGACTGAATAAATAATCAGCAAGCTCACAGAACCTATCTATATTACAACAAGCATGTAAGAACACAGCAGTAGTTTGGAACAACAGCAATTAAGGTTTCACAAATTCATTTACGCTGAATGCACCTCAAGCTTCTGTTCCTGGTATTTTCTTTACTGTACATACAAATGGAAACCAATCCCATCTTTATTTCCCACGTGCATGGAGAAAACACAACCCCAAAGCTCCAGGATTTGCAGCTTCCAGCACACTGGTTCCCTTGTCCAAAGCAAGGAAAGGCAGGGGACTGAATGGAAAGGTTCTGCTTGTTTTTATAACCCCTCCTTGAGCATTTGTTTGAGAGACTTGATGGAGACTTGGGAGGGGGAAGCATAAAATGAAGTATTTCCTTAATTTCTTAGAGCAAAGAATTTAAGAATGGAAAATGCTTGAAGACATGCAAACTTAAGTGTACAAAAATAAATGGCAGCATTGGCTATGCAAGAGCTCAGGGCACGTGGCTAAAGCAGCAGCAGGGCTGGAAGAGGGAAACGGAAGGAAAACAAGGGAAATTAAGTAATGCCAAGAGAAAAAAGGTGCAGTTAAGCCTCTCTAAGTACAGAAACATGCTCGACTTCTAAACCCTCCTGCACAAAACTTATTGTTCTCAGCAACTAGGAGAAAGCTCTTTCAAAAATGCCAAGCTAAGACCTAATGGAATGAACCATTCCAAACCAAAGCATTTTAGAGCCACATTTAATTCAGCAACAAATGTAAACTTCAAGGAGAAAAAAAAAAAACCCTCACTGTTGTATAGTTTGGCATCATTCCAGGTCACTTAAAAATAACCATTTCTAAAAAGGTGGAAATACAGTTTTATTCTTCCTTTCCCATGTTTTCTATGGCCCTCATTCCCTGCCCTACCCATGATTCCTGCGACCTTTGCAGCAAAAAAATAATTTATGTCCAGATGTGAAGGGAAAAAGTGACTAGCTTGATTGCCAAGACTTCCTGTGATTGATATAAATTTAATATCCGAGGACACTTCCCGACACCAGGGGGGGCTCTGTGATTAGTTTATCCTGGGCAGCTTCCAGGGAATCGTGCAGGATCGCAGGGCCAGGCTGCTCTGCAAACAACACCGGTGCAACAGCCGGGGCTGCCAGCAAGGAACTTCTCAGGCAGGGCTTCCAACGCCCCCGATCTGCCAGACTTCATCTGGATCCACCCCAATCGTTCACAGACACCCTGCACCTCGGAATCTCGTGACAAAACATCGACAGAAGCTTCTGACATGGACAAAGGTATTAAGGAGGAAAGTATGTTTTGAAAGTTACATTCAAAATGAGGGTACGGCGATAAAGGGGTTGACATGAACATCACAAACTGATACATTCTTCTGTGTCTTACATTTAGCTCCATTAAAACAGATTAATGACAAAAGATACTTTTTGCTCTTTATTTTACCCCTCTCGAGTGATTTCAGTATAATTTTCTTTTTTTAAAAATAAAGTTGTTTTCAAAAGCCAAGAGAGGGCACTGTCACATCTCTATGCAACAAGCAACGCTGTGACAGTCAGCAAAATGCTTTTAATTTTCTTGCAACTTTAAATGTTTGCAGTTGCAATTTACAGCAACACTGAACAGGTAGCTCAGGTCTGAAACTAAACTCCTCTTAAGTGAATAAATGGACATTGCTAATAAAGTCAGTGGGTAATAGCTGTAAATACCTGACCATCTCCAAACTGCAGCAGAAAAAAGACACATTTCCCCTTAAATGCTTTACATGCATTTCATTAACTATCATACGACATACTGAAAATTAATTGTTGTACCACGTACCCTGAAATCCTTCCTACTTTGACCACAATTTTGTCTGCATTTTTCAAAGAATTTGATCAATTGTAAACAGCTTCAAATCTTGTTCTAAGTTACATTTTGAGATTTGTACATTTGACATAAAGATATTATCTGGGTCTAGGTGTCATACCCAACAGAGTGCTAAAAACCCCAAAAAATAAGCAAGAGGGCGAGAGGAGAGATATGTGAGGGGGGAGAGCAGTACTGAACATATCTCAATTGTGTAATTTGAGGTAAGAATGATGTTTAGCTGGTATTAGGGAGAACAAGCAGGCACCAAGAGGGGACAAGAAATTCTGTACCTCCTCATATAAAACTAAGAACAGCCAAAACATTCATCAAGTATCTGCCACTTCAACCTTTACAGTTGCAATACAGAAAGCACTTAAACTTTCAAGCATGAAGAGGATAAAAATTCTAGAGCTCTGAGATTGTCCTCAGCACTTTTCTTTGAAACAGGAAAATGAAAGGCAGATCCACATTTTCATGGATGGTCTGCATGAAAATAAAACCTAACAGACTTCACAGATGTCACACAAACCAGGCAGACTTGAAGAGCAGCCCTGTCCTCCTCCTCCCTATCAGCAGACACTGAACATAATCCACAATGTGGACATAAATACACATGACCACTAGTAAGTGATAAATGTATCTGCAGAAAACTTCTATTTGTGTTTCATTTCAACAGACTCCAATAGATACATCTGCAAGCTTTGCTCAGGCTTCTGATTTTACACAACATGTGAATCAAGCTGTAATGCTCAGAAGGACAATACTGATGGGCATGAGGTATATTCTGCTCTCAGTAAAATATTAGTGCTCCATCACCATTGTTTCCCCTCCTAAAATAACCACAAAACAATTACTGAAACAGATTTTTTTTTCTCTTCTAGACTAAGATATTATTTTTATGCTGGCAAAGTGAAATTATTGTACTTCCACCCAAGATGCTAATAAAAAATTAAATAAACACTACAGCCTGAATTGAAATGTTTGTTTCAGAGTGAAGATTTTTCATTGCTCAGGACCACAAGGTGTTCTCTACAGATTCATATGCTCTAACTGAAGTCAATTATCTGTTAGGAGATTACAATCACTTATACACAACTATAACTGCACTGCTCCTAGTAATAGCTTCCAATTGGTAACATTACAATTAGTTTTGTTGTGCCTGAACTAATTATCCACATCAATCATTGCTAGTTCCACACTGAGAAAAATCCCACCCTAATTCTCCCTACACCATATAGCTTGAATCAGAAGCTTTTTGGAAAACATGGATGTGGGGACACAAGGCTCTGCATATGATCAGCAACATAAATGTCTCCTCTACAATTAACCCTCAAACAACAGCTCACAGCAATGATTAAATACACTGCCAGTAAACCTGCAAAAGGAAAAGATGCAACAATTTTTTAAAATATGATTTAACACTTTGGTGAGAACCCTGGCTGCAGCATAAAGCATTAGAAGGAGTAAACTTCAGTGCCCATGGTCTTCCCTAAAGAACATTACACAGATATTTCCACTTCATGCTCCCCCTCCCAGAATCTCCTCTATTTTCCACATTTTTTCCATGGTCAGTGATGTTTTGCTCCCTCATCACCCTGACAATACATTCAAGTGCAAGAAATCCAATTCATAAAGGAAGCTTGCAGTTCACGGCCAGATTTTGGGAGCAATGTCCTTTGGAACTATTCCTAAGGTAATCATTCATAGGAAAAGTGTTATACATGAACTTTTCAGATCTTCAAACATCACATAAACTCACCATTTTGTATGAATGCACAAATAACCAGCACTTTCTTAAAACATATAGAAACCTTCCAAAAGCATGTGCACAGCTAACCTGCACTGGAAAAAACAAGCACCATGAGAAAAGGAGGTATTTTTACACTAAAGGTAATGAAAGAATAATAAATACCTATCCATCCCTTCAGAATGGAACTTACTTGAAAACATATTAAGGAACCAGAAAGCCTAACAGATCTTTGCCAATGTTTCTGCACAAATGTAAAAGCCCTGAATATGCCCTGGGGCGAGAGTCAGAGCACTCCATTAAAGCAGGGTGAGGATTAGAGCTGCTATTGATGTGGGTGGTGTCACCGAGGACACGAGCACAACTCTGGGCATCAGATCCACAGAAGATTTGTGAAATGCCAGGTCTAATCTTCTGACAACTAAAATAACCAGAAGCCACAGAGAGGGGACATTACAACAGTTTCTTTATAGTGATGATAAAGGTATTGGATTGGACAGGGTGAGCCTAATTAGAAACACTTCTCAAGCCTCTGGGAAGCTGCCCACTGTGCTGAGGGACTGGGCTGCAAGAACAAGAAATCTGGCTACACAGTTCCATTTTTTCAATGTATATTTCAAACCAATTACAGTATCACGTATACATGGGGCTCCTATGTGCATAATGTTATGCCTTTAACTATTACTCCAAGGACACCACTGGATTATGCACCTTCTGTTTTCCTTTTTTTAAATTTTACAACTGGGAACACTAAAATACTAAAAGCTGAGATGAGAAACTTTGTACGTTTTACCACCATTAACAGTTTCCAATGAGACACCGCTCTGCAAATATCTGCTTAAGGACTAAGCACAGAAGAATAAAAAATTCAAGCTTTACTCACGTGTATGTACCACACATCCAGCATGAACACTAATGCTAGTCAAACAAACAGCAACACTAAAGAATTTTATTTTTTTAAAAGAAATTAGTCTATTAAAGCAGGCAGGCTTGGATAAACACAGGACAAGAGAAGCTCTGTTGCTGTACAGCACTATGAAGTGTGGTGCCAAAGTCTTACAAGAAGCAAATATTTTAACCTTTTGTAATTCAATGTGCCAAAACAGACACAATATGATTTTATCTTTTGAATAATGTGTTTAACATTATCCTTTCAATAGACAGTTTCACATACTAATAGATTAATCTCATTCTTTCAGTAATTTTGTTAGTAGTTTCCTTATTTTTAAAGAAGTTTTCTCTGTGTTTCCTGTGACTTTCACAGGAAACACAGAGAAAGGCAAAGCACACTTTAAATTTGGTCATGACAGAACAGATGTTACTGACTGTGAATCAAATCTCATCACCTCTGTTGGTGACATAGCAAAGGAAACCATTACAATTACATTCCACATGGACAAACTCCAGTAAGGAAACAATTCCACAGCTCTGTGCTGGTGCTTCTTGGATCTAAAACTGAATGGACTGCATTATCCAACCAGAAAGGTTCATAAATGCATAAAATAGTTAGGAAAACATTAAGTTACAGCACAAGGCAAGTTTGCTTGAGCTGACCAGAGAAGATCACACACACAGTTCATTTATTCACCTTTCCTATCTCCACATCCCACCATTTCTATGGAAAGGCACCCAGGTGACAGCTGCAGTGCAGTCTCTAAGGGATGGTGCATTCCCAGCACCAGGTAAAGCTCCAGGTAAGGCTCTGAAGGAAGGCAGCAGCAGCTCACTCACACCTGGAGGCTGAGCACACCTCCCCTGCAGTTTGAGCCCTGCCTTTGTCTTCCAGCAGCTGCTTTTCCCAACAGCTCCCTCTCGGCTGAGGAGCTGCAGTCACCCACTAAGGCAAGACAGGGACACGAGTGACTGCTCACATGATCCACAGTGCATGTTTGAGGAGTATTATCCAAAAGCAGCAGCAGCAATTTGTGCTTAGATTTCCCAAAAACCAGTAGAGGGGCTGACAACTTAAGGCAAAATGACACTAATATAATGTAAAGGTGCTTCTAGACATTTGAGATTGTAGTTCTATTTGTTTTCTGAAAGAGTGAAGGATTGAATGCATTATATAATGAGCCAAGTGAACACCCAGCATCTGGAGAAGAGACAAGGCAGGCCCTGGCAATATTTTCACAATACAGTTATCTAGAAGACCCCAACCCACAGACACAAACACATTTAGGATGAAGCCCTCAGAGAGGAGTGACCATCACCTCAATCTCACCATTCAGCTCCTATGAGTCAAGCATCTGAACTATTTTTAGTAGCTAGATTAAAAGGTTCCTATAAATGAGGGGTGGGAATAGAGGGAAAGCTTTCTGAGAATGCAAAGAAGTTGCTTTAGTGTTAAATGATCCTTTTTTAAATTGTGTGCAGAAGTTAGTTTTAACTACTGTGAACACACAGTAAATAAATAAAAAAGCTACACAACTTGCCCGAGTACAGGATACATCTCCCCCACTCCCAGGTGTAAGAATCTTGGCATCTATTAAACTGTTAATTAGTTTCCAGAAACACTTTTGCCAATTAAAAAAATCATTTAATACTTATCCATCTGGGCATGAAACACTTTCAGCAGAGTGTCTGAATTGGTGACTAAAAACGAAGCAATCCTGATCCACATCTCCCAGAGCAGCAGAGCCAGGACAGGAGCAGGCAGCACCCAGAAGCAGGGGCAGCATCCATCAGCTGCACTTGTTCCTGGGAGCATGCCTTCCTTCAGGCTCTCAGGGATTGCACACAATCACTGCTGCAAACTTGTGTTCCAAGAAACAGCAAGGAATTAATACAAAGTCAAACAGAAAAATGCATTTCAGGATCAGATTGAAAAATGGATTTTGGGGTAAGGTTTCAGTACCCTATGACACTCTGTCACTCATTATCTTAGAGAGCTCAATGTGCAGAGTGGTTCACAGACAGAGAACATCATTTATCCACCTGTTATCCCCAACAATACAAAGGATATTCAGGAATCTATGCACCTAATGCTGTTAACAATTATTCAGAGAAGACATTAATTGCCTTCCAAATAAAGATGGTGCTACTCTTCCCTTCAGTGAACTCATGCATTCAATCTCAGCCAGCCTCTCTCCCCTTGCTGGGTGAAGACAAACTAACTAAAAAACATGTAGCAAACTTAATGCATTTTCATTTTGCTCCTGTCAGTTATGTCACTTCTGTTATAAAACATGCAGCTTAGATTTAGAACCTTACAGATAAAACATATGGATACCAAATAGGAAGCCAGCAGTCCACATTCAACAAAGAAACAGATGGGGACCCATCTGCCAAAATGCCTGGTGAAATACCTCGGGTTACAGAGAGGTAACAGCACAACATTAGTGATACTTTGACCATTTGAGTCTTTATTTTTCAGCCACTCCTCAGAACCATTACAAAAATGACACCAGTCAGTTTAGTCCATGAATGCCAGGTATTATTCCAGACCTTCTCTGCATGGAGCAGTCATAGTCCTTCTGACCAATGATACAACCTTCCTTATGTACAGTAGGATCTGAAATACATTTTCAGCTTTTCAAGTTCAGTTTCATAATTTATGTGGCAGATGTGCAAGGCAAACTGCACAGAAAGAGATAAGCCAAGAAAAACATCCTGATGGCCACAAATGAATTACAACTTGTGGGAGGAAGGAACTATAAAGCTATTTCCTGTGCCTTACAACTTCTAATCACAAAAGACTACCAAGTAAACAAAGTAGCCCCAAATCCACCACACACACTGTCAAAAAGAACAGTGACTTTAAAAATTAAATTGCAGCCTGTTAGAGAACTCAGACCTCTCACTTATAGAAACCAACACTGAATAGTCCTTACCTTACTGAAGTCTTCCCTTTCAAAGTTTCCCCCTCTCAGAAGTTCCTAATTGCAGAATTCTATATCCTAAATGGTTCTGTAACTGCTTGCTGCAGCTGAATTATTTTTTGCAGATGTTGGGAACATGAAGCATGGGAACATGGCAGTTTTAAAGTGTATTTGTGCAAGGAACAAACACTTCCTCCCCCACTTGGTTTAAGACTGATTTCACCTCTCCTACTGCAGCAGGAATATGTCAGTGTTAATACTTTCCTACCCTTATATAAAACAATCCCTTGGTTCACCAGACACGTGGCTGCTTTATGTATCTTTATGTGGTAGTAAATAACTTCTCAAACTCATGAAGGATTTTGCCACATTGATAATATTCATTGTGGGTTTGTACCACCTCTATACAAAGTGTACCTTCATTTAAAGTCCAGACCCATTTCTTTATTTCCCCATTTTCAATGGGAAATTTTCATTCCATTCACCCTCACATTCTTCAGTTACTATCCTCTAAACTTCACCCATTATAGACTATCTTCCCTTTAAATGCATACTTCTGCAATTCCATCCATTTTTAAAGGCTTAATAGTGTTGTCATTTTATTATACTTAATTCAAAAAGCATTCTTTAAAAAGTAACTTACGAAAATAAATGCTATGCTCCATCAAGTAGAATCAATCAAAATATTTCCTTTTATCTTACATAGTAAGAGCACCATAAGAGTATTTCCACTGGTTTTCAGTACTAGTTTTAAGTCACATTTTAGTTGAAATTAGAGGATAATTACACCTAAAGCATTCTTGTGACAAATCCCATTAAACTTTAGCATGAAAACCAATTCCACAAACAAGTGGAAAAAAGCTGCCACTGAGGCCACACTTGACACTTTGGTGGGACAGTTACACACTGAACAATATTAACTTTTTTTTTTACACTTAGCTACATTTCATTATAGAATTCAGATTGCACTTCAACCTTCAAGGGTCAGCAAATGCCATCAGAAATTTTCTGTCATGTGATTTATCTTTAATTTTTCCTTATTTGTGATCCAGTCGGGTAACATGACTCCTATTGGAAAGAAATATTTGACCAAGACAGACAAAGTGTAAATTCAATCCAACCAAACTGACACTTCTGTAGAATGCTTTTTATATAAATAAAACCTCAGCACAAAAACATCAATCCCAATAAACCCTGGCAGGCAATCACAACATAAAACTAAAATTTAAACACATTATTTTGGGGCAGAGAGACTGAGGCACTTATCACCATAGCTTACACCCTCCAATCAACTGTGTTTCTTTGGTCTTGGTAGCATTCAGATAACTTTGTGTGTAACTTTCCCTGAAGAGAAAACGCTGGTTTCAGATGCTCTTAAGGTGTGGCCTAAATCCTCCTCCAAATTAGCACAAGTGCTGCTTCCTTCCCTGTGTGCACACAGGATTGAGAGACCACAGTCAAGCCCACAGCTCAAGTATTGTAAGAAATCTTCAACAGAGACTCTTAATGTACTCCCAGTCACTAAGTTTTCTAAGATTAGGACACAATATTTTGATGTTGAGAGAGAAATATTTACAACAAGGATAAGCTCCTATCCTTCTTCCAAAACAACAAACAAAAGGGGTAGAAGTTTTCAGAGGACGACGCTCAGCATGGGGCACCAGTGAGCTTTGAAGCTGTGCAACTTCAGCTCACTTGTGCACCTCAGACTTCCTATTTCTGACCACAAAAAATTTGAGAGCGACCTTGAATGGAGGCAGAAGATAGGGAGGAAATGAAAGAAACCAAACACCAACCTCACAGTAAAAATAATACTAACAGTACATATGGCACTCCACACCCTCCCAAATGTTCTGTAGTGACCTCTGTATATAGGAAGTACCTCAAGTTTTCAGAATTTCAGATGTTGTATTAGTGCTTTAAGATGATCCCCAAAAGCTACCACTGCTTTGATAAGCCTCACTCATCCTCTAAAGCTCCTGCAATTCTGTGCTCTTTGTAACCATTCACTTACTACTCCTGTGACAAAAAAACTTCATACCAGAGTTTTCTGATACCATGAAGAGCTTGTAGCAGTTTTAAGCTCATAGTAATGCACCAAGTGGCCAAAGGAAACTCCTGATGCCATACACTGAAGTGTATTAGCTGAATAGTTACAGCTAAGAGATTTTACTTGGAAAAGCAGGAACATTCCATGGGAACAGCACAGATCCATTCAGTGCAACTAATCACAATGAATTCTAAATAATCCAAACTTTCCCTACTCAAAGAACTGTTACAATTATTTGTCAGTTGACCAATTCTTTGGTGAGGATAGAAGAATGAACATGCTTGATATTGCCAAAAACCACACACCCTAACACTAATGGGCCATGCTTAATGATCCTTGTAGTCTCAGCTATCCCTTCATTGCAAGGTGAATACCATTAAAATGTTGCCCTAATTCCAGATTTATTACAAATTAAGCATTACTCTAAACACATGCTTGCTCCACCAGGGAGGGCTGATTAAAGTTTCAACAATGAAGGCACTGAACCTTTTGACACACAAACTGATCATTCTCTGCTGCCTTATCACCACTTTGGCACTGTGACATCCCAGGCACCCCTGTACTTTGCAATATCAATTGCCTTCTGCCATCATTTTTGAGGAATAAACCTGAGTACAGGTAACTTCTCTAAGCAGCAAGCACCTGTTACAAGTTCTCTGATCAGATTCAGGGGCAAAGTACAGTAACATGAACAGATCTGTCTGGAGTCCCACTCTGGAAGTGCTTCCCCTGCTGCCTCCAGAGCTCCAGTTCCTACCAGCTCCTCTCCCTGGTCCTTCAGGCTCAGGGCAGCCAGGGTCAGACAAGAGCATCCCAACTGCACATAAATCACACACACTGCACATACCAAACCCTCTACAACACAAGCTGCCCTCTATCCTAACACCCAGGCTGCTGTGAAGGGCTTGCAGCTTCCTCCTGCCTTCATCTACACAGCCATGATCTGTACAGCTCCCCATTCCACCTGTGTGGTAACCAAGTATTACCAGCACATTACTTAGGAAAGAAATGTCAATGCCTGGGATATGTATCTATCTCATCAACACAGGTATGGTTCAAGTAGCAGGTGAAGCAACTAAACCAGGAAACTTTCAACTGCACTCTTAATATGGCCTTGTACCCTGGAAAATGTCCTAAGGCTGAGGCAGAAACTGAACTGCACTTCTGAGCAGGAGAAAGGAAGAGGAAACAACAGCTTATACAAAATAATCAAACTGCAGGTTCATAAGAAGCTGTTTTCCTTCATGTTTGCAAATGTCCTGCAGTGGAACTGCTAAGCAGGAGGTATTCAGGAATAGTGAGAAACACTTGAGACCACTGACTTTATCCTGGCTATTATAAAGTGAAGTGCATTATCATTTACTAAACTTATTTCTAAGCTTACAGGGATTAATTCTACAGTTGCTACTGTTTAAAAAAAAACCCAAATACACCACTTCAACATCAAATTTCAGACTTCTAGAAATAATCAAAACCAGAAAATGAACAGCGATGTCACTACAGAAAAGGGCTGATGAGCTTCTCAAAACTGGTTCTTTTCAGTCTACTTGTCTGCTGTTTGAAGCTGAAAGCAAGAATTATTCCATTATTCCATGAAGAGCTACAGTAGCTGCTACACTCAATAGCTCTAATGCACCTGCAGAACTTCCTTTCATATCCAATACAGAAGAAGAAGAATCCAATCCAGAAGACCATCACATGGCAGACAATATAAGGAAGATGCTGTCTTTATGTAAGATTACGTGGAATAAGTTTAAATGCAAGAAACTTATTTCTTGACTCCACTGCACACAGAACACACAGGATCCTTCAAACTTCCATTTTAGTGTCTTCAAAACTATCATCCTCCCTCTTTCCAAGAAGGAAGCCATTCAAAACACTCAACTTTTCTCTACATCCCACCTTGCTAAAAAGAAAGAAAAAGAAATTCAACGTCTTATAATTAAACTGCAATTAGGACTTTTCAATCTCACAGCAAGTACTTTGTACACCTTTAGCATAAGCAGGGCTGTGAAGAGGAGACCTTCTCAGCATCATAATCTGACAATGTCAAAAGATGCTCATTATATTGTGGGAAGAGTAAAGGCAAGTATGCAGTGATAATTCTGCAGAATAAGCTGGGAGCATCCAAGATTTTACAGGTAGGGACAAAATGCAGTCCTCTTCCTGAGCTCACTCTGCCCTCAGGCCTTTAGTCCTGAACTGCCAGTTCCTAGGAACAGCACAATTATTTCGTTTTCCAACAGCAAATTAAAAAACAAAACAAAAAAGCAGTTCTTTCCTACTTCAGATCCTTCATCCATTAATAAACCTAAATTACCACATTTCTTCTCTGCTACAAGTTTATCCAAGAATAAAAAGTAGTCACCATAATCCTAAATAGACTAAACTTGCTTAATTCCAATTGCCTTTAATCATTCTATTTTCCATGAAGGCAGGTGACATCCCAGCAGTCCTTCTGCTGCTGTATTAAGCAGCTGGACAAAGAAATTTTGGTTAATAGTTAATGACAAGGTGTTCTTCCAGAGCTATTCACAGCTGAGGGTCCAAAAATGGGCACAAGCAGTAAGAACACATCATTCAGAGTATGTATTGCAACAGCAATGTCATATTAATGTTATTTCATTAAAGTTTTCAGGTTGGTATCTCACATTAATTAAAAAGTGTATCTTGGCAAACAAAAACCCCATGAGTTCACAAACATGCACTTTGACAGAAAGCAAGTGTTCTTTTCTGAAATGAGCCAGGTCAATTACAGACAAATTAACTTTCACATTTCCAAGCCATGTTTATTTGTGGAGGATAATGATGTTTCCTCTCCTTTCATAGGTATCCCTTTGTTAAACTGGTTCCTCCTGGAGATCAAGTAACTCGTGTCCTAAAAAGGTAACAGGAGCTGTTCCATTTGCCTCAGAGCCCCAGTTTCTGGTTCCTGTCCACACAGAGAAGGTAATTTCAAATGACACCGTGTATCTGCAACAAACAAATCTCCCAGTGGCTCAATTCAGGCACTATTTATTTATTTACTCACTAATGGTAAGATTACTGGATTTTTCTGAGCTAATGTCTGCAGCTACAGGAGTTACAGTTACTGTGTAATTAATGAAAAAACAACACTGGCAGTCTAAAGGCTGAGACTGCACTTGCCAATTAGGAGTCTATTAGCACTACGTTTTCAAGCTGTCTCAAGGAATGCAATCATCTGTTTGGTAGCAAGGAGAGATAGAACACTGTGATAGAAGTTAACTCATTTAGACAATAAATACCTCTGAACAGAGAGTTTCCCCCACCACACATCACATGATCATACAGAGAAACAGTTTAAATAATTAAGTAATTGTCAAAACAAGGAATAATTAAAAGTGACAGCAATCTTTAAGATATCAGCTCTATTTGTAGATGTAAGTTACCAAGACTAATTTATTTTTCAGAAGATGCATTCACCTACTGCAACTCCAATAAGATTATCTAGGGCTATCAAAAGCCTTTTTCTTCTCTTCACATCCCAAATGGTTTTAGAGAACCTTTCAACTGAGTAGTCTTGTAGGATGCAAAACACACATCTCCAAAAAATCACACAGGGAGGTATTTGTTTACTAAGTATAAAGTAATGTCTTGAGAGGAAACACTGAGCACAGTCTGTAACCTACATTAGGATGATTCTAAACAGCTTGACAGGATGGGGAGAGTAACCACCAAGAAACACATTTATTGCTCTGACTCAGACTGGAGTAGAGAAAAAACCTCTCCCTAACTAACTCCCAGTAGGTCTCATTATTATTACAACAGATTAAAAAAAATGCAGGCCAGTCTCATTAAATAAGTTGAATATACACTCATATTTCTAATTGTATCCCAAATGAACCAGATAATATCTATTAAGCATGCAGTCAATATTTAACTGGTCAGGATAGGACACACCCTTTGGATAAGGGGAGGGAAAAGTACAAGAACTATGAGGTGGTTTCCTTTTAACTCATGAATAGACACTGACAACACTGGTGTAATGGTACTTTCATTCTCAGTGGCAAACCCAACACCTCCAGAAAGATTTAATCTATTTAAAGTAACAGTCTACAGAGAATACACACTTCACCACTGATAGAACCCAAAT
Organism: Aegithalos caudatus; assembly: GCA_013389925.1. Taxonomy (NCBI): domain Eukaryota; kingdom Metazoa; phylum Chordata; class Aves; order Passeriformes; family Aegithalidae; genus Aegithalos; species Aegithalos caudatus. The sequence continues at coordinate 1,204,698 of WEIU01009166.1, forward strand.
ATTTCTACTACAATAAGCTGCTGAAATTGAACTGAAAGCTTCTTGTCTGAAGATCTGTTGGATCCTGAGATCAGTTTGAGCCCGAATCACTCAAAGTAGCACCACACAAGACACTAAACTGTATTGCAACTTATGCCCTTTCTCAGAAGTTTGTGACCCAAGAGTGGAACCAAAATATTGATGCTTACCCTCCCCATCAAAACAGTGATACAAACAGGAAGGTTGGCTTGGGAGCCTCAAGCTGTGATACATGAGATAGGAGAACCACCTTAAACAAACTGAAACTTGCAGCTAACAAACCACTAACAGTACTGTTCTAAATAACAAAAATAAGTAAAAAGGTCTTATCATGGCAAAAGGCTCCCACAGCCAATCTTCCTGTCCTTTCCCCATCACCACAAGCATTTGTAGTGCCATGAGCAGCTGTTTGTAAAACACGTGGCCAAATCAGTTATGAACCCTAAAACCATGGGGGCTTTTGTAGCTGTTGTCAGCAAGAGAGCACAAGCAAATACTGAAGCACACACCAGCAGCACAAGTGAGGCAAAGACAGGGAATGGCCAGGTATAAAAATGAGTTAATTCTCTGTTAGTAGAAGAACAATCTTAGAGCTCCTCAATCTGCTTGTGAAATCACATGCTAAGGGTGTATTGTACTGAACTTGTACTTTGCCCCCAGCCACTTATTCTTGCCCAAATACCATTCCTTCCTTCATGCCAGTACAAATATTTGTGTGAGTATGGAGTTAACTATACCAGGGAACCACTCCAGTGGAGAAGTAAATTGGCAAAAACAACTGGTTAGTCAGAGATTTTCTCATCAAGCAGAAAGTCTGCAAGTGCCAGCAGAAGGGAGAGAAGTGTGCAGGCTGTGGCAGACGGGAGGCTGAGAAACCTCTTTCACCATCAGCCTACGCTGACACTGACTGTGAAACTACAAACTCCCATTTCATGGCTTGGGTTATGTTTTCTTATTGGTGAAAGTGCTGATTGTGTTTGAGATTTCAGGGCAGCTGCAAGGGCAGACTTCACCCTGTGTTCAATGCCCTCCACTTACACGAGAACTTTAAGGATCCCTCTCCTTTCCCATCTCAACACCACTCCTCAAATGTGCAACACAACTGTATGGCAAACATATTTAGGGGACTGCCTTTACTCAAACCCAGAAAAACCTACAAAGTCCTTTTGGGAGACAAAGAGCTTCCAGTTGTTCCTCTTTCCAGTTCCTCTCACAGCAACCCAAACACCATCATTACACAGCTCACAATGCAAGAATAAGTAATGAGTAGTCTTCCTAACTGGTACTGAAAAAATACTCAGAGTACTCAGAGCACCACATCTTATAGAGCTTTCTGAAAAGAAGGAAGGTAGCAGCTTGTAACAATTTCAGATGACCTTACCTTAGCATATCTTAAAAACAAAATAAAAATGAGTACAGCCCAGTTAGAATCAGGTCCTATTTTGCAGAGAGGCAGAAGAGAAGGACCATTTTGTTCTGGAGAGTTATGCTCTTCTACACAACTCTCTTTCTAAAAAGGCTACCAAGCATTGTTCAGGTTTTAGCTGTACAACAGCTCTTCATCCCAAATGAAGAGGTAAATAAAGCTCCTGCTCCAAACTCAAACATGACAGCAGCTGTCAATCCTGGTGTCCAACTGGGTCCATATTTTACCTGTGTCAGTAAGATCCAGATCACTACAAGGGGCTGGAAAAAGACCAACTGCAAATCTGACTACTTTATTCACTTGGTACATTTGCTACTAATTCAGCTTTTCATTCTCTTGTCCTACATTAGTTTTGCTTTATGCATACTAAAAATGAGATAAGTATTTAAACAAAGTTTGCTAAACAGCCAACTTTTAACAAAATGTTCTGCTATTGTACATCTTTATATCAGTAAAAAAAACACTAAAGGGAACAGCTTCTCAAGGAGTTTCAATTTCCTGACCCTCTTCTTTAAATACTGTCTCAATTTAAGTTCAGAGCACACAGTGGTGATCTGGAAGCAGAAGTTCCTCATCAAGCACATGCCAGCAAAGTATTTAAGGCATACTTGAAGCAACAGATCAACAGGCAAGTCAGACTCTGTATGCTGGAGATGAATTCAAATTGGAATTCCTGTACTGGCTTTGGATAAGTTGTACTCAAACTTCAGAATAAATCAATGGAAGATATTCAAAAAATCCAGAATGAAGCATTTTTGTATTCTTAACCTACCATCCTGTAAAGCATTGCTTCACTCATTTTCCAGTGGCTCATCTTTTAGAAACAAATACTTTCATATAAATACAGAAGTTCATTTAACTTGAAATGAATTGAGACAAATATAAAAGAATCAGATCAGCATTTTAAGATTGTATTTTGGGACAACTGCAACACTTACAGCTGCACACTGAAATAGCAAAGCCTTAGGAGAGAAAGCAGCAGTGTGTCCAATGCTTTGGAAGTAATTATACCTTGTATATGAAATAATTATGCAAATCAGCTAATATTCTGTAATACATTAACTGGCAACACAGCCAAGAGGAATTAGCATAGAACTGAGTTAAGCACCTTGATCCTTTGGAGCACAGCTGCACACAGTGATGCAGGTAAGGCTCTTATCTTTGAGCAGCTTCATGCACTCCCCAGGCAGGAGCCCAGTCCTGCTTGGCAGGGACATGCAAAGCTCTGCTTTACACAAAGCTCTGCTTTAGGAACATTTCAAGAACACAGAAGTTGTCACATGTACATCACTTAGATTCCCTGAAAATACATAAAGCCAACACCTGAGCTAGCCTGACACAACATAATACAGACTATTGTCAGCTACCACAGGGTGTAAAATGGCAATAACACATTTGAAAGAGCACCAACAAAAGCACCACTTGGAGTGTGCTGGTGAAATTGTGTGCTTGGCCACAAGTACCTTATGCCAACTCTTAATAAATCCCTCAGCTTGTCACATTTGCCTGTTTGATGGATTACTCCACTCCTTTGCCTGTTGGAATATTCAAACAAGAGAGCACCCTCTCTATGTATGTGAGGTAACAGAGCATAATACTTTCACAGATGCTTATCTCCCACACTCAATTACATGGCCCAAAGACTAGATCCCTTTTTCCTCCTTATTAATAACAGCAACTTTCTGGAAGTTTTTTAAGGGAAGGAGGAAAGTCCTAAGAAGTAATTTGGTGTTACCAGTGCTTGGCAGACACAGCCATGCCTGGCTGCAGAGCCAAATGCTGAGTTCAAATCCAGTCCTCCTCTGTATTGCCAAGACTTTCTTCTCTCTCCCAGCTCTCTGGTAACCAGGCAGAGGACAAACCCTTCCAGGGCTCAAGATCATCATCATCATCATCTTGCTTGTAATAATAATACAAAATGCTGTTCTTAAAGCAGTTATCAGCAGGACACCTCTTTAGCAGCAATGGGAGAATAACTCATGCAGTGAGGGTCAACTAACAGTCCCTTAGATAAAACTGTGGAAGTGTTCACTGCCCTGAAGATCTTGCTTATGCAAACCAAAATAAATCTTAAATACAGAGAAAACTAAATGATCCTGGGACTGAAGCAAAGGAGTTTCAGGAGATTCAGATAGCAATGGACAAATGTTAGACAGTTATTCACCCTTTCGCTGGATATATGATGGATCATTTACCATAGAACCTGCTATTACTGAAGGAGCAAACAGCATTTCATTAAAGAACTCAATAGTCTGGGTGGACAAATCCATGAACCACAAGAAAATCTCCTGTAAATAAGAACAATTACAGGCAGATTAAAAAGAGAAAGCAGTTAGGCTGGAGGACTGAAAACCCCCAGCTAAGGATACATGGGATCCTGCCTATTTCTGGGCAAGCATGAACATTCTACAGGCAGAGAGCAAGCAGAAGTCAATGGTAAGGTCTGTAATTGCAGGGTAAATGACTGGGGTGCATTTATCACATTAGTATCCTGCAGACAGCATGAGGTAGCAGACAGCAACATAAGACTGGAAGTCAACAAATGCAGAATTTTAACTGCTGCCAGCACAATGTGACTTGGTTTACTTGACAGAATTATCTTATGAGCTTCCCTCATCTGTGACCTGGGAATGCAGGGCAAGGTCTCATTACGTGCTTTAGGCTACAACAGTGAGAAATTGCAGTGACAATAGAAGCAGTAATTCACTCTGTTTTACCAATAATTTACCCTCCTCTTTACAGATGGTACAATTAGAAGTACTAAAGAAAACATGCTGTTTATCAACCAGAACTTCTCCCCTGCCTAGTTCTATTGGAGCTCATGACAACAGCTCCTTTTAATCCTTCCTTTTCCCCAAACACTAAAAATCCTTTCTCTTTGCATAGATGTAGTATCAGAATAAATAACAGAGGACCCAAGTGCCTACCTCTAAAATAAATTTTCAAGTGTTATAATGCTTACCTATCACAATCAATTCTAAACAAGACTATTTGCTCTCCATTTAAAAAGAAATTAAACTATTACATACTGGGGCAATTCATCAAGCTTGTGAAGTGTATGGAAACAGCTCTGCCACACTTCACCTCCCACTCTACAACACAAGGCAGTGCAAACACGTTCCTGCTGGGCCACTAGAAAGGTGTGGCTAAGAGCAGCACCAGCAAAGCAGTGAGAGCTCAGTTAGGTGGACAAAACTGAACTGGAAGGAGCATGGAACAAAACAGGGCTATGGCAACTCTCATATTCCTATTACTGGCAAGAAAGTGACAGGCTCTCTCCTTTAGTTTTTAAGGAAAAGCCAAGTGACAACTACCTCACTCAGATGAACTAATGCAAAAGGGTAATACTGTCCTAACTACATTCAAATCTGTCACCTTCTCCCTTTTTTCCATGAGATTATTTCTTATCCTTTGATGTGTGGAAAGGTGCTCTCTCGCATTAAGGTCATGCAGGCAGAAGATCACAAAAGCAAAGAATGGCAATGGAATTTTAAACAAAGTGGATGTAAAGTCTCTGACACTGTAGGACAGGCAGCATCTGATCTCAATGGGTGCAAAGGTCCTGCCTGCTGCACATCCTACAGATTATGGCAGAAACCAGGCAGCAAAAATGTAAACATGACATCTTATATTGAGAGAAACTGCAGTGAGGAGTCCAGCTGGCCTTGCTGCCTGCATGCACACAACCACTGTGTTCTGCTTTCAGCTGAACCCCCTCGTGCAGGAACCTCTCAGTAAAATCGGAAGCAGCAGTTTCTGCTTCAACAAGAGGAAATTCAACAGAATTAAAGAGATGATGGCCTGGCTTTTGAACTTGGCCACTAGACCAAGCTGATACCTTCAAGTTTCTGACAAATTAAAACCTGTTTTAACAGGGTTTCTAAATATTCCTTGGGTGGTTGTGTTTTTTTTTAAGCCACGGGGTTTTCTTTGTAGAACTCTCCTAGAAATCTCACAGGGAACACAAAGCACATGTACTTGTCCAATAAGACTTAAAAGTGAAGTTAGCAAGTTGCATAACATTCTGTATTTACAAAGCCAGGCCTCCTGAACTTGCTCTCAGTGACTGCAACAGCTTTTGCCAGTTCTGTTATCATACAGTGAGGAGAAACTTGGCTCAAGCCCTCGGTGATTTGATTAGCAAAGTACTGATACACCTAATACCAATAAAAATATGACTTTTCTTGTGTAAACTGCTTCCAAACAGTCCCAGGCAGCCTGCAGATCCCCAGTCTCACGCAGCTCACAAGCAGTAAATGCAACACAGCCTCAAGTTTCACCACAAGTGCAGGATTGTCTCAGAGCAGGCATGGGGTAACCTGAACCCTCTGCCATGCTGCCACAATATCTGGGGCTGCTCTCACCAGAGCATCCAGAGACAAAGCTGCAGATCCCTTGCTGCAGCAGAGCAGTGGGAGAGAGGGAGACCAGACTCCTTCCCACCTGCCAAATGTTCCTGCAGCTCACCCTCCCACCAGCAGCTCTGTGTGACATGTGCCTCTGTGCTCTGTCACAGAGCTGGCCACCTCCTGCCTGGAATGCTGAGGCAACACAGTCACACTGCAGCCTCACCTAAGGCTGTGACAGAAGAGAATGGAACAAGAAATCTCTGACATTGCCTCAGGAGTGACTCAGAACTGCCACCTGACTCACCAACTTTGCACCAAGCTGGCCCTGAGCCATCAGAAACCTCTGCCATTTAAACAGAGTTCACTGTCCTGGAGCCAAGGAGCTGAACACAGAGGGCTCCATTTATTTTCCAACTGTTTAGTTTACTTAACAATTCAGTTTTGAATTACTGGGGAAAAAGAACCCATATGAGTGAACACAAAAGTGAAAAGCTGCCTTCTTAACTTAATTTATTCACATAATAATATGAAATAGAATTTACTCCAGAAGAAATAAAGAGTATGTAGACCTGCACCTTCTAAACTATAAACTAACCAGAAATTCAATATCATTTCACACACTTGAATGCTTGAACACACTGCAGTATCCATTAAGAAATTGGAGGGTGGAAGAATTTTGACAGTTATTTTGAAACTGCAAGAATAAACTTTATGACAAGCAGATCTTACTAGCTACAGACAGGTTTTATTAATTATTTGATTTAAACTGCAACCTTATTCACAATGCCCAGCCAGAAACAAGGTATTACTGTTCAGTCAAACCTAATCAAGGTACTTAATATCTAAGGGAGGGAGTTGCACTGTCACTGAAAAGCAGTGAAGTTAACAAAGGGCAGAACAAGACATGTAACAAAGGGATTCCACCACATCCTACAACAGTAAATCTAATTACCACAGAGTCTTCCTCCTAAAGTTCAAATACAATAAGGCTACCACTCAGTATCTAAAATAACTGTCTCATGCTCAACAGGATGCAGATCCATACTTTGGAGTTACAAGAAAATGCTACCATAAAAATAAGAGGTGATTGTGATGTGAAGAGAATTACAAAGCAGAATTTACCTGATGAACTTCATTGCGCAATCCCAACCACACCAAAGAAAACAGAGATCAAATACTTAAAAAATAGCAAATACAAATTTGAATCTCATCTATATTTTGGAGTTGCTAACTTATTTTTTTGGTTCTAAGACTTTGATGAATGTTAACAGGCTACCATTTTTACCTGGGGTTTTACATTTTGCTATTTATCATCACTTACAGAACCTTCACACACTGAATTATCTGAGAATTGTGTAAGAAAAGTCCTCTGTGTTGAAATAGCTGACCTAACCAAGTTCTCAGCCACTGGAGCACAAATAAAGATAAAAAAACCAAACCCCAGATGAGTAAATTGAAACTCTAAGATAAGTATCAGCTGAAGATGGAACCAAGATGCAGAGCTCAAAAAAAAAAACAGCTATCAAGGTTTGAACTAGGAAAATTTCAAGCTCTTTGCACATTTTCAAAATCCTCATATAATCATATCCCCTCCTTAAGGAAAGAAGGGCAGTTTCTTGTTGAAGTTCAGTATGATGCTGCTGCCACAGCACCAGCTGTTATTTATGAGGCAGATTATATCATTTAGCTTCCTCTGCAGAGAATTTTGTAAGTCATGGCCTTAAGACAGAAGACATTATGACAAATCTGCACCACACACAATGGGACTATTGATCCTGATGTCTCTAAATACTATTTACTCTGCAGGCTCCATTTTCCTCCTGCCCCTCCTCCCCCTTTTTTTTTAATAAACAATCTGCTTTATTTGGATAATGTTATTCCCAGAAAACTGATGTTTATTCAAAAAACCATTTTATTATGGGAAATGTTTGCTTCTTGCACCTGTTCTGGCAATAGAATGTCTTTTCCAATTCAGATTTTTATGTACTGTTGGACTTAACTTATACCCTTAGAAGTAAACATTTTAAAAACAGTGACAATATTGTTATGCTACAGTGATCCTTAATACTACAGACAAAAAAGTACACAAGTAAAACTTAGCAAAAACTTTATTTCCCTGAAAGGTCCTGGAACTCAAGTCAGGGTTTACTCCTCAACACCTCATCTGTCACATTATTAAAACTACTTTACCCAGGGTTGACTTTGTATACAGGAAGCTGTAAAAAGTAAATAACTTCCTCAGGACAAGACCTCATCACAGTGGCTTTTAAATGCCATCCATATCTTGGCATAGGAAAGTCTCAGACAGCACCATGAGCAAAACAGTTGATTATTATGAATAAGCTGACACTTCTCTTCAGTTTGCCATCTTTGAGCCTATACATCACACAGGCTCCTTTAAAAACTTTTTGGAGAAACCAAAATTAACAGAAAGTTTAAAACAGAACCTCAGTTTTGAAAAACTTTTGACTTGTAAGGGCAGGTACAAGTGTTTGTCATTAATATCACCTGGTATATACCAATCTACAGACCTTCAGCCAGTTGTTCCACTTAGCATTCCACAATTCATAGAACACAGAATGGTTTGGATTGGAAAGTAACTTTAGGGAGATCTAGGCCAACCCCCTGCCATGAGCAGAGACACTTTCAGCTCACAGAATTACTGGGGTTGGAAGGGAGCTCTGGAGATCATCCAGCCCAACCCCTGTTAAAGCAGGTAACACTGGAGCAGGTAGCACAGGATCACATCTCCAGAGAAGGAGACTCCACAACCTCTCTGGGAAGGCTGTTCCAGAGCTCTGTCACCATGAAAGTAAAGCAGCTTTTCCTCATATTCAGACAGAACTTCTGTGTTTATGTCCACTGTCCCTTATCCCATCACTGGGCACCACTGAGAAGAGTGACTGAGGAGTGCTCCAAGCTTTCCCCTACAGAATTATTATTTGAGGAGGCAAAACAACTTTTGCTAAGTTCTCCACTGTATCAATTTTTTCTAATGCCAAAAATGAAGGAGTGGCTGACACACACAATAATAACGTCATGCTCTCCACCTGCAACGCAGTGATCACAACCAAACCCATATACAAGGTTTCAGTGGGAGGAGGAAACAAACTTGTAAATATCTGAGCTATTTAAATGTGTAAGGGGTGCGAACGGGCATCTCAGCCTCTGCCACGTTCCACCTCCGAACGGCCCGGGGTTGTGAGTCAATGGTAATTGCAGGCAAACCGGTCCTTAGCAAGGAGGGAAACACTTCAGAGAGCCTGTGGTGACTTGGGAAGCTCTCTGAAAACGTGCAGGTGATTCTTTACCCCCCTCCTGCTTTGAGAGACTTGTCTGTTCCCCCCCAGGGGCTTAAGGGCCACTCTGGGAGCCAAACCAGCAGAGACACATTCCAAGGGCTGGAGCAGCAAACCGGGCACACACAGCCCGGGACCCTCGCACAGGAGGGGGCAGCCAAAGCTGAAGCCCTGATCGCCAAGAGCTGGAAGGGCCCAGATGCGCCCGAGAGGGGCGGGAAAGCAGCCAGCCATAATGGAAAGGCCACGGAATACCTGTAAAACAACCCCTGCCTGCCTGCAGCCCCGGAGGGGCCACAAAGCCAAGAAGGGAGGACGCTCGGGGGCCACCGTGGGCAGTCACTGGGGGACAGGGACGGAAGCAGGGAGAGACAACGGGGCCGGGGTCAGCCGGGCACGGAGGGGGTGTGAGGCCGCCACCTCAGCAGGGGAGGGGCCGCGGCCATGTTGGG
>WEIU01009166.1:1214483-1267024 GCA_013389925.1 Aegithalos caudatus
CCATGGGCGTGTCCTGAGGGCTCCGCGGGCGCGGTCGCACCGAGGGGCTGGAGCCCGCCCTCAGACCTCCCTCACGCCCCTGCAGCCGGCATCCGCAGCCCGGAGGGGCGCGGCATGGAAAAACGCTGTGAAATAGTTGGTTAAAGTCAAAACACTGGCGTAAAACCCGTGTCGGACCAGAGTGTGGTTTTATACTTTTAGCGCGAGGAGCTCGTTTAAGAGCAGCGTTCTGTCCTTATGGCCGTCCATGTGCTGGTCATGATGTACTGTCTGGAGCGAATTGCTACTGGAATTTCCAGGCCCCCAAGACCCAGATTTTGGAAAGAAATGTCTGGAAAAGCAGATGGGAGGGTACAGCATGCGGGCTGCCCCGCCATCCGCCGAGGCACTGCACAGGGAGAACCTTGTCAGTGTGGAGAAAAACCAAGCTGATTGACAAAACCCAGGAACAATCACCCACATAAAACCGCCTCAGGAGAATAATGGTGTTTTAACACACTTGCCAACAGGCAAGACCATCTTCAAATATTGCGCGTGCAGGAATCACAGTTACGATGAAAGCAGTGAAGTCATCAAAGTGAGTTTACAATCAGGATTGTCAGTTTCATTACACACATTTATTTTCTCACAAATTGTATTTCGTGTGAGTTTTAAATGGCCCAGTTTCATTCTAGATGGATGTTTTTTTGTTTGTGTGTGCCATCCAGGCACTGGATGAACTTTTGTTTTATGGATTTGCTGATTGCTTTTTGAGCCTTTTTATATGAACCTACACTACACCTCGCAGCAATGAATTCAGTGTTCTGTCACATGACAAAATGGGTCCTTTTGTGTGTTTTAAATTGCTTCATAACATTACCAGTTCAAGTAGTGTGAGAATTACAATTCTCTAGCACTCCTTTCCTCGTCAGTTGCAAATTTAGAAATCTGTAGATTTCTTACTACACTGTTTATTACTGCCTAAGATTTGCAATGTACTTAATTTCTGCAGAAAGCTATGGCCAACCTAGAGATGGTTTATGGCTTGTTTTCTCAGTTCCCTTCATAAGAGTTCTTAACAGGGTTTTCATTTTTGAATGCTGCTGAACCCTGAGGTGATACTTTAATCTGCAGCACAGTACCTGTGGTGACTGTGGTTGGTGTGTAACTGAACTCAGCACCAGTTTTGCTGCCCCCACAAATGTCAGGCACGTGGCCATTGAGGACAGGGAGGAGGGAGATGCATAATTTCATACTGTGACACCTGACAAAGCAAGCTAATTGAGGATTCTTGCTGGTTAATATCAGCCTTTTGGTTTTCTCTGTGAGTACACTGACATTTGTCTACAGGAGCAGGTGATGTTTATAACCAGTGTTTAATTATGAAATAACAGAAAGTTTAATAATTGGAGCTTGCAGAAACTCACCTTTTCTGATTGGTTGGAAATGTTGTTATTTTTAAATGTGGCTTCGGTCCACATTGGATCAAGATCAGATTTCTAAATACAGTTCTGATGAACTGCAAATTCCCCAGATTCTGCTGTGGTGCAATGAAATTGATGTTCTTGTTAGAGCTGCTTTCCTTGAGCAGCTGCAGAGTTCTGAGTGCTGGGGCAGAGCTGCCAACTCATGGGGGCTGCCAGAGACAGGTTCCAGGGTCCAGACTCAGCCGCACCTCAACGTGCACATATCCCCAAAATCAAATGCACCCATTCCTCACTACTTTCCCATCAGGGATAACATTTGAATTGAAGCAATTAAGGGTCAATAAGCCATTGGGATCTGGCTGATTAGTTTGTTTTATAGAAATTGTTCTTTCCACTTGGAAAAAAGAATTACAATCCACTGTAATCACACACTTCAGAAAAAAAAAAAAAAGAGAATCGTAAAGAGTATTTTAGGTGCAGGCATAGGAGAATAACAATATATGCAGAAGAAAGAAAGGGTGAAGCAGGGATTTAAAAGATGAAGGTTGGTATCTTCTAAGCATTGCTTGCTATGTCTGGATGCAGTAATGGGGCAAGGAGAGATGACTGGCATTTATTGTCAATTTTAAGGTATAGTAAAAAGCAGGTCTTTATGTGACATTGAATGCAACATGACTGACAGTAATTTTGCCATCCCCATTCTGTCAGCTGCTGATAAAGTGCATGAGCATATGTATAATTTCTGAATGATGTGAAGACACTTTCTGGTTCATAAGTAATTCCTTTAAAAAAAAAAAGATCTGATCTGTGAAGGGAGAGGGTAATGCAGTTTCAAAGCAATGCAATATTCAGCATAACAGGTAGTACTTGTAACATATATCATGTAGAAGAACTGTACTTTATTATAATTTGAGCCATCAATTACAGGAGAAGCAGTTAGAGAAATTGAACTAATTTGAGCACTGCAATAGAGTTTGCACCTGGCTATTCCAGAAGTTAATATGGGCCATTTGGTGCACAAAAAGTCTTGCACATTCCAAATGCCTGGAGAGCAATATTGTTGTTAATATCAACCATATTAATGCACAGTAGAGACATGTCCAAGTCAGTGATTAATTTACAATTAAAATGCAAGGGGGAAAAGAAGAATGTCAAGGAAAATCAGGTTGTGGCAATGTAGGCAGGCTATGGCACAGGCTGAGAAAAACTTTTCATTTAAAGCAGTATTTGTTTCCATGATTTCATAAAGCTCCACTTTTTACCCACTTACACAGCTGAAATCTGAATTTCATAAAGTTTATTTGTTCTAAGAGTTAATCAGTAGGGCAGAAGCAACACGGGAATAATGTTTCCTGTTTGTAGGCTGGTTACCATCCAGGCTTTTCTGAAAAATCACAGCTTCTCTGAGTCCAAATGTGTCTTTCTGTAACACATCCCAGCTGCACAAACATCATATTCCAACCAGAGGGTCCCTAGGTGGGCTGTTTCAGAACTCCTGCTCTGCCACAGAATGGTTTTGCCTCTGGCAAAACCCTCCAGTCCCTTCCACGGGCGTAGAACTGCCTGTGAAGCTTCCATTACCTGAGCCCACATCTCCCTCATTTCAGGAGAGACTCTTGAGGAGCAGGCAGTAACAGGGAATATTGGAATGGTGGAAAGTGTGGGGGGAGCGAAAAAAAGACCGTGAATGATGTTCCAGTGTTATCCCTCAAAAAAGACGGTGAATGATGTTCCAGTGTTATCCCTCCTCACGCTGCCCTGCTGAGATGAGATCCACACGTTTACTAACAGCATGGGCAGGACCTGTCTGACTCACTGCAAAAGAATGTAGGTAGCAAACTTCAGAGTTTTTAAGAAGGGAAGATGATTCTATTTTAAGCTTTAGAGCCCAGACTACAACTGCCCGTGTTATGCTTGTGGAAGACCGGGAGTGCCAGGCAGAGGTGATGATTTATCTCAGGAACTGGGAGGACAACCCTGCCCTTCAGACAGCTTCTTCTGCCAGCAGAGCATGGGCAGAATTCCCTGCAGGGAGGCTGTGCTGAATGTTAACATCAGGCTGCATCCAGCCCACTGCTGCTTTATTCTAGCCTGAAGAGATGAAGGTTGATCCCATACTGTGGATTTTCACTGTCGCCTCACAGTTTTTGAAACGGTTGAACCAGTTCGCTTAGAAGAGGCAGAGGTGGTTTGCTCTCCAAGTGAATTACAAATTTATGCAGAATTCTTACAAATTGTCTCAAAATAAATGACTGAACAGGAGAGACCTTATTGTTACTGCTCCTGAAATCATGTGCTCAGCCTTTAATGAAAAGCATTTAAGGTCAGAGTTCTCAGGGTTCTCCATTGTCCAGTAAGCAGTAAATTCTGGTTTTTCCTGTGCCTGGGGCATTCACAGTGTTGCTTTTTGTGGATTCCCTGATGTCTAGAAAGGGGTGAATTCCCGCTGCCAAAATATTACCATTTAATTATCAAACCAATCAACTGTGAGACAAATGTCCCCAGGGAAGTAATCTTCATTAGTTCCAATTTTTACAGAGCTACTTGGGGTTTTTTTGGTTTCTCATTTTCTCCCACATTAGTAACTGGCAGTGTATGCATGTCTCCAAATTAGGATGGAAACATGGGGTTTGAGGATTGCCAATTAATGGATGATATTAAATGTTCTGAGCTTTCCTTCAGGCTGATGATGTGATCTGATCTGACACTGTTCTTGGGGAGGCTTTGGAGATACAGGTTTTAAAATGTTACCATTGTTAGAAGTTTAAAATATGTGTGAATTATATCCTGATGGCACCACAGCTGTCTCTGTCACACCCTTAGTTACCTCCTCTAAGTGGATATGGTACTTTCCATGGGAAATTTAGGAGTTTGTATTTGAGAACTGATCCTCAGTAGAATTCTCTCATATGAACCACACATGATCTTTCATCTTCTCCCAGAAACTCAGGTCCAGATTCCTCAGTCTTTTGTTATAACTCCAGTATATTCTAAGACTCTGGAGCCTGGATTGTTCCTGGTTGCTGTTGTGCAGCTGTTCCAGTAAGTTCTTTTGTCTGCTGACAACAATGCACCTCTCTGGCATTTAAACTATACAGTAGGAGGAGAAAAGGACAGGTCACTGTCTGCTTTTTGTAACAGTCAGCTGCTGACAGATTTGTCTTGGTTAACAGGCTTGATTTCAGGTTCCAAAATGCCTGTGACAGTGGCCAGAGTTAGAACACTGGTAGCAGAACAGGGCTGAACCAGAAGCACATGCCAGACTAGTGAGGTCACAATTCTTGGGGATGGTTGCAGCCTGTAAGTGTTCCCATTTATTACATTGTCAGTTTGATTGTAGTCCAAGTCACTCAGCTTTTTGCCAGATCCCTGAGCCAGAAAGGTCTTTTTGCCTGATTTCATAAGGATACAAATCTTCTGAGATCTCCCTGTCTCTGTATTTGTGTCTTTCAGTCCCCTTGCAATTACTGTTGGGCCAATTTCAATGAGATGAGATACGAGGGTGGTCGGCTTAAGGATTTGAAGTTGTGTTTTGTGAAAATGCACAGCTGTGTGGAGGGAGATAGCACAGGAAAGCTCTGTAGGCATGTAGAGGGAGTGGAGAGGCTGTAGTAGGAGTTCACTTGGATACTGAGGATCCCCTTGGAGAGCATTCTTACCAGAGTTCCTCAGGGAGTTTGTCTTACACACAGGAGAATCCAACCACAAGCACAAACAGGAAAACAGAACTCCTTTACTGCTCTCTGAAGACCTCATTTCACTTTGCCTATTCTCATACAGATCAACTGGTGCCATAAATGTCTTACTTAAACCATCAGATAAAGGCCTACTGTGGCTCTGTCAGCTGTGAACATAGGAGGACAGAGTTGTAGTCTTCCTTCTTGGTGCATCTACATAGCCCCAAGACAGCTGAAAGAAATGGCAATTCAAAGTTATTTTCAAGCTCTGGTCCGGGGTAGCTGCTCTTTGGTAAGGCAGAGAAACATGGTCAAAGAAATCACTGCAGCTTTTTCTCTTAAAGGTCATAATACATATTTTCGTGGATGCCAGCTAACAAACAAACCCAGGGAGAACTGAAAGCAGTACTTGAACAGACAAAAATTAGTCTCATTTTCATTTTGGCTGGAAATTAAAACTGGCACAGTAACACTTCACAGGATGGTCTTCAAAAATCCCCTTTTCAGAATATTTAGCTGGACTTGGATCAAAACACAGTAGATGGAGACATTTTCACAGACTGGCAGACTGGGACTCTCCAGGCTGGAATTATCCAGCCAGTTTTAGTCCGAGGAACTGGATTTCTATCTCAAAGAGAGAGACAATGCCTTAAAATGCCCTTTTTTTTTTTTTTTTTTTTTTTTTAAAGTACAGTTTTTAATTATGTCATGTTTCAAAGAAAAGAATGGAAAAAAGTGCTACTGATTTTTCTACATTCAAATAATAATAAAGAAAGTGCAGTTTAATGAGTTTATTTTCTCTATAATAGTTCACATAATAATTTATATCATCAACAGGAGAGCAGTGCAAATGCAAGTCCTGTCATGAAGAGTTCTCACCTGAGTGACTTCTGTTAGGGGGAAGAAATGGTGCTTTAGGAAATTTGACTTCCATGCTTCCCTAATTCCTTCTTCTCTATTTCCATTGCTTGCATGGAATGTGGTTTTTTTAATTTACTTTTTTTTACACATTTTAGTTTTACATTTTTGAGGCTTTAAAATCTGCTGTTGGCTATTAGTATTTTACAAAAGCAAACTGCAAACACTATCATCAGCATAATAGCTATTGAGGTTTTAATGAAATAAAAGGTAAGTTGAAAGAGAAAACTCAGTTTCAAAGATGAAATTGATAAGGTTTATTGTTAAATTGGGAGACATGTCAGATGAAAAAAATACAATAAATTAACAGCATGTATTTCTCATCTAAAAAAACCAGATCTGTTCCAGTAGGATTCAAGTGGACATTTTTTGCAGCACTGAGTAACCTTATCCACAGTTATTTACTACAGCATCTTTCTTAGGATTATTTGGCCACCATCAGGTGAAAGACAGTGAATTGAACATATTGATCACCTCCAGTTCCAAAGTTCTTCTGTGAGGTTCTTGGCAATTCATTCAGCTGCATTCAGTATTGAATTTACTGTGTCTGGACCTTCAGGTCTTAAATCCCATCAAAGCAAGAGAGAGCCACCATCTACCCTTTCTCTGATGTTGGGGATCACTTTGGGAACAAAATGATGCTCATTTCCAGCTGCCTGTCTCCTCCTCCTGGAATAATTGCCAGATCTAAAATTTTGCCTTGCATGCAGCACCACCCAATTAAACAAGCATGTTGCACAAGACCACAATTCAGTGGCTGGATGATTTTGAGCTTCTTTCTTGATTTACAATATTTCCAATTCCTCTGGTTCCCATTGGTGTGACTTTTATTTACTGTCTCCCACTGTGCCGTGAACTAAACCGTTATCTTTGGATGGAGGCTGAGGGCTGAGTTGAGAGAGGAGATATTGACAGCCCTTCAGCTTTGAGGTGTGTGTTCATTAGAGTTGATCAGTTTGGGGACTCCATGCTGTTTTGGAAGACAGGAACAGAAAAAAAGAGACCATAAATGCTGCTGGACTCAATAAAAGGTTCTGTTATTGGGAAAAGGGAAAAAAAAATAAAACCCAACCTACCACAGAAACAAAGAGGTAAGAGCTCTAGAGAGGCAGGAGTTGTCAAAAGGCCTTCCCCATCAAACAGACTTCAGAGAACCACAGCAGACGGATTTTCAGTACCAGTCAAATGTAAGAGTGTAGGAAGTTGACATGCTGTCCCTTGGAGAGCCGAGGTATTGACAAAAGACATGCAAACTTGAAAAATGTACATTTGTGGAAAAATCCATCCTGACAAGTGACTGCACTTAAGTCGCCAAATGGACTTCACCCCTGGGATGAAACTCAATTATTGTTGCACATCCAATGAATCCATCCATGGAGAAAGCACATGGCCAATAAAAGGGAACTGTTCAGTAATCAGATCTTTCAAAAACTATTTAGCTCTTTGCCACTGAGTCCCTGCTCTAAGTGACGTGTGCTTCCCTGCAAACCTGCTTGGCTCCTCGGCTGGCTGGTGTGGAGTGCTGAGCCACTGGGAGCTCTTCTGCACCACAAACACATCCTGCACCAGCCACTCAACATCATTTCTCAAACCCTTCTGAGTTGTCTGACATCAAAGCTTTTTCAATTGCAGCTTGTATTTAGTGCACATGAAGGATGCTTTTGGAGATATTTTTACAATACTGTGAGTAGAAGCTATTTATTGCCTAAAGGATTGTGTTAAATGGTTTAGCCCAGTCAAAGCTCCATTAAGTAAGGAGCTTGCAAGCTGCAGTCATTAAGACAGTCTTCCATTTTGAGTGAGGAAGTGTCTTGTGTGCATCTGCTGCTCAGAGTTTATCTTTCCATACCAATATTTACTAGGTGCCATCTCTCTTCTTTTGAGATTACATTATACTTTGCACAATCTGTGTACTTTTTATTCCCCATCACCTTGATTTCAGCAGGTCCACAGTTATTATACGAATAATCCCTCTCAGCAAAAACTCTATTTTGGGTAATTTTTATTTTCTGGTTCACGAATGAAAGCCAGCTTCACTACTGGCCTCGAAGCCATTTGTTTTGGAATGCACCTGCACACATATTTGTTTCATAACAAAAACATCATTGTGAAACTGAAACACTGTAAATGTTTGGGGTAAACAGGCAACAGTGTCTGACAACAGACACTTTTAAGAACATGTATATTATGTGCAAATGTTTATAAGTTTACTTAGTTACCATGGTCAGATTTGAAACCTTTGCCTCTTTAACCAGCCACCTAGTTCACTACTGTGCCTGTTCTCAGAGATCTGTCATGGTGATTTTTAGACAATGTTGTTCTCTAGAATAAATTGAATATCCAGTTTTTCATGACAATTCAGAATGCAGTTTCCCTCAGATATGTGAAATTCCAGTACTAACACTGTGTACCCACATTTATGTGACATGAGCACAGACATCTGCCCTTCCACCCATCAATAAGAGAAAAAAATGTCCTGGTGACAAAGCTGCACAGTTTTTTGTCTTTATTTCTTTTTTATTCCCATTGTTTCAACCATTTCATAATCTGTCTGCCTTTCTCTTTCTCTTTACAAGCTGGCAGTTTGGTCTTGGAACATTCTCTGGGCTGCCAAGCAACAAGCTTCTCCTTATTCAGATTTTTCAGGGAAAAATGTAGCACATGTGTTTACACTGTCACCCTGACATAAGTTTGAGCCCACTCTCCAGAGTTATCAGACATTATTATGTCAAGCACCAGCTCTGAAGGAGCATCAGCCATCAAGTCTTGCATCATCCCAGCCTCAGAGAAAACTGTTTAACTCAATTTTGTTCATATACTGTGAGTAGATATGAACAGGGTACTGGATTTAACTCTTGTATCAGCCAAAGATTAACATTTTTAGCAATTATATTAGCAGTTTTATCTCAACAAGCAAAAAATCAACATTCTTTGAAAAATCTCCTTGGGGAACTGAAAAAAAAAACCTCCTGCCTTCCAACCCAGTAACAAGTTTTCATAAAAACACTCCATATTTGCTTCATATTTATGACAAATCTTCATCACAATCAAAGTCTATCCAGCAGTTTTTTTTCTCTATCTAACATTCTTTTCAGCATTTGTCTTTGCTGATACAGTGACTCAGCACAACATGAGCATGGTATGCAAGTCTACCATTAAGCAAATATTTCTCATTGTTTGCAGAATCCCTAGAATTCAGCAGAGGAATAGACTGGTATTTGAGCCAAGAAACATCTGAATGTCATGTAAAGTTCAGTTAATTATTTTCTAAATAGTCACCAGCACTGCTCTAGCTTAGAGTAGAGTTCAACTGGTATTGTTGTGATCACACTGGAGCCTTTCAGAGGGGGGGAATGTTTGCTTTCATTTTGGCCTGCCTGGCTCCACATTGTGACAGAGCCATTTCACTAAAGGATGCATTCACAAAGACAGAAAACCCATGGCTGTGGTTTTTAAAAATCACACCATTGTGCTTCCAGGGAATCAGCTTAGTCTGATTAGCACTCTGCACATATTCCACGTGCTCCTCAGCCAGGAGCACACAAACCAGCTGTGGCCATGGCAAAATTCAAGTGAACTGTGCTGCCATTGTAAGCTGTATCTGTGTTTATGCCACTGTAAAATATAGAGGAAGCATTTTTGAGTATTTAGGTTCAACTCTACAGGGCTTGAGCTTTCTGGCTCTGCTTTGGGCTCCCTGACCTGTTCTGGCAGTGCTGAAGGGATTGGGAGCAGATGATAAAAGAGTTGCTCTAGCAGCAATGAGTCAACACTAGTGAGCAACCTCTGAACACATCTCTGCAGGACTCTAATGTCAGAGGTTCCAAAGGTAGCAAAAACATCACCTGATTGGCAGTTCTTACTCCGAATCTTGACTTCTACAAAGTAAGTTAAAAGATCTGACTTTGTTCTGTTTCCAAAACCTTGGAAAACAACATGAGGAGCATGGGAACACAACCTTGCTCAGGTTTACAAAGGTATTTAAACATACAAAGATACAGACAGACACCTAATAGGATTTATAAAAGTGCCTAAGGGAGTTTGGGACCTAATTCCCATTGGCTGTCAATGGGAATTAGATGTGTAATCTACTTAGGCAATTTGAAAATCCCACTGGCTGCATCTTTTCATGGCTAAGTACCATTACAAGCCTTAGCCTTAATGAATAGAGTTATTATTATTATACTTGGTTTCATTTCCTTAAACTCTGATCTTGGTATGAAGACTCAGTGAAAAACTGCTTGAATCCAAGCATAGATGTGTGCCATGGATATGAAGTGTCAGGAAGGAATAACTGAGCTGCTGGAACCATCTTCATATCACCACTGCATCTGCAACCAGCCCAGAGAGCTCCCAAGGGGTCCTGTATTGGTCAGCTTGGCTTTAATCTGTGCCATGTAAAAATGCAAGTGACTTGGTGAAGGAAAATTCTGCTCACTCACAGCAAAGTAATAAAGAAAACAAAATCTTAAGTGCCCAGAGGCTGTGACTAGCCAGTTGAAAGGGTTTCATTTTTCCTGCAAGGAACAGCATTGGAATCTTCTCACCACTCTATGGACTGAATTAAGTCCCATCTGGTGCTGGAGAGAATTTACAGCTTTGGGCAGTACAAGGACTCTTTGGTTGCTCTCTTTTGCTCAGGCAACCCAGACACAGGCTGCAGTGCAGAGTTTAACCAAACAACACTCTGTTCCTTTCCCTTTTTCTTGTCTTGAACTCTAACAATAACCAGAATTTCCCTACCCATACAGCTTTACAAAATCTGTGAAAAACTTCATTTCCCTGGATTTCTACATGGTGTACTTTTCATTAAACCCAACTTGAACTTCTTGTAATAGTTTATCCACTTAACTTT
This sequence comes from Aegithalos caudatus, assembly GCA_013389925.1. NCBI lineage: Eukaryota > Metazoa > Chordata > Aves > Passeriformes > Aegithalidae > Aegithalos > Aegithalos caudatus. The sequence continues at coordinate 1,225,340 of WEIU01009166.1, forward strand.
ACATGCTTGGAGTTGTGTTATGCAAGTCAGCCAGCACACAAAAGAGTCAGAATGACATGTTGGGTTAGGAAACTGTTGGGATGGGTTTCTACACTGTCTGAAGCTGCAAAAAGTTACTAATTATTTACAGGACTTCAATAAATGTGTATGAACAAAACAAGGTGGTTGAAATGCTCTTTGAGTTTGGTGGAATTTGAAAATACCCTTTGTGTTCAATAAGAATAATTTGACACTGAAAACTTTAACAACCACAGCTCTTAAAAAGTTACATGTATTACTGGGTGAGACTTGCTGGGAGTCAGATGACACCAAGCTGGTGGGGAGTGTTGATGTGCTGGAGAGCAGCAAAGCTCAGCAGGGAGATCTGGACAGGCTGGATTGATGGGTCAAGGCCCAAGGTGTGAGGTTCAACAAGGCCAAATGCTGGGTCCTACACTTTGGCTCCCTGAAGTGCTCCAGGCTTGTGGTAGAATGGCTGAAAAGTGTCCCAGTGGGAAAACCCCTGGGAGTGCTGTGAACAGCAGCTGAACAAGAGGCAGGTGTGCCCAGGTGCACAGGAAGGGCAATGGCACCTGGCCTGTATCAAAAATGGTGTGGCCAGCAGTACAAGGGAGAGGATTGTCCCTCTGTACTGGGAACACCTCTCTAGTGCTCAGTTCTGGGCCCCTCAACTCAGGAAGGACATTGGAGCATGTCCAGAGAAGGGCAGTGGATTTGGGAAAGGATCTGGAGAATAAGATTGATGAGGAGAGGCTGAGGGAACTGCTGGGGCTCAGCCTGGACAAAAGGAGGTGCAGGGGGGAACTTATTTCTCTCTAAAACTCCCTGACAGGAGGATTCACCTGGGTGGGGCTTGGCCTTTTCTTCTAGAAAACTAGTGACAGGATAAGGGGAAATCACTTCAAGCTGTGTCAGGGGAGATTCAGATTGGACACCAAGAATTTCTTCATGGGAAAGGTTGCCAAGCATTGGAACAAAGTGTCCAGAAAAGTAGTGGAGCCATCATCCCTTGAAGTGTTGAAGGAACACCTGGATGTGGGACTCAGGGCTCTGGTGTGGTTGTCAAGGTGGGGATTGGTCACAGGTTGGACTCAATGATCTTGGAGATCTTTTCCAACCTTAAGGATTCCATGATTCTTAGCAGAATTTCTTGATTCTTGATATCTTGATTTTCTCCCAGCAAGAACTCTTCCTGCTCTGGCACATCTGCACACACAGAGAACTGAGCAGTCAATTTGCTGCAGGATGGCATCACTTGAGGTTCAGTTTGGTTTTTTGGATCAGACAGAAAAGGTCACACACTGAATGTGTCTGCAGTGCCCACTGACAGGGCTCAAGGGAAGAATGTCCTGTGACAATGGGTCAGTGCCCAGGTGCAGTCAGCACTGGCATCCAGGACTGGACTGGCACCAGGAACCCACACAAGCCTTGGCTGTAGCCAGCTGAATTCAGTTTTACTGCAGACAGCAAAAGCCTCCTGAAATCTTGCCACAGCTAGAATTTCTTCCCAGCACACCCATTGCTGAGCAACAATGTGTGTCCTTTTGCAGAGAATGGGATGAGCCCAGCCTGGCTCTTGAGAAACACACCAGCTGCACTTGAGAGAGCACTGGGATGAATGTTCAAGGAGCTGTGCAGGCCAGCAGAACACTGAGTTTCCATAGCTCAGGGCACTTAGGCAGTGTAATCCCCCATGTGAAAGAGACACCCTCTGCCCAAGGCCCTGGCATTGAGGTGCAAGGGGGATACACCATTACAGGGAGGAGAAGGGATTTCTATGTTGAGAAGCCAACTGATCAGGAATAAGAATAAATCAGGAATAATAATTTTTTTTTTTTTTTTTCTGGTAAGTCAATTTGATACTAATGAACTGGAGGCACATTAGGACTAACTGCTTCCTGGCACAGACTACACAGACATTGTGCAAGATTCCTTTCAGCTCAGCTTTGCTGACATGTTTGGTTCTGACCTCAAATATCTCAAGTTTTTCCAGTTCTGACCCTCTACAAGTGAAAAGGCCTCTGTCAGTGAACTTGTGCCAAAATACCTGGGGAGCTGGGGCAGACTGGAAAGACTGGGTTGTTCTGCCTGTGATCTCAAGCAGGGGGTTGAGCTGCTCTGCAGCTCTGGGAGGCCAGCCTGCAGAAGAGGGAAGAGGCATCAGGTGGGATGTGGAGAGTTAGTTCCAGTGGGATGAGTGAGTACACTGACAGCCAGCAGGCAAATGGCTCAGTTCCTCATTTCCAGTGGAAAATATTTCAATTACAGTTTTTTGTTTCATCAACATTTTTCTTAGATCCTTTTTTATTTTCTGAATAAAAGGAAATCATCCTTGGCATAATAATGAGTGAATATTGTCATGGAAAAGCCAGCTCCCACTAAATGCCCCCTGCTCCTCCAGCAGACATTTTCCAACAAAAGGCTCTGAAATTTCAACTGTCCCTGTATGTACTCCAGATGAGTTTTACTTGGAGTCATTCATGTTCCTTCCAGTTTCTGCATGTTCTGTTTTCAGTGTTAGTCTGATTCAGCATCCCTTGACAAGAACAGGCATCATCCTGTGGCTCTATCAAGACTGAGCTGTACTCACATCACAGAGGAGATACAGTTTCTAATTTCATCTAATCTCTTCCCCTCCTGATAATGATCACAGCAATGATTTTCACTCTACCTGACTTCTGCCTGCCTTGACTGGCAAGCTAGAGAACTAATTCCCCTGCCTCACAAGAGGTTTATAACCATCCCTCTTAATATGCTGCACTTGGGATATTTCCTAAATTATTTTATTATTTTTAAATCTACTTCCTCCTTTAACTGGTGAGAGAAAATTAGCTAACAGTTGGGGAAACCTGTGTGTACAGTTTTATTTCTCTGTGTTTTCTCAGTTCTGAATTTTTCTTCATCATTTTATTTGGAAAATATAATTTTAAAAATGCTTATTTGCCCAACCAGTCCCAAGGAAGGACCTGTGTCTTTGTGAGAATGTGGGCTTGTATGTGAAGAGAGTAGGATGCCCATGAAACATCTCTCTTCCTTGGCTCTGCAGTTTGAATCAACATTTGAAACATTTGTTACTATATTTGTGGGGAAATCTGGCATTAGATCGACATAGTAATTATTTTATAAACTTGCTTATCTGTAGCTGTTGCAGATCTTAAATCCACTGCTGGAGAGGTTGAGGGGGAGTTTGACAACAATGAGAGTTCTGCTTTGTCTTTGATCTCTGTGTGGCCATCTTTAATTATCAATTTTATTCACTATTTCTTGATCATGTTTGCTATCTTAAAGCACTGCAGTGATTTTAATACTTTTTACTCAGATTGATCTGAGAGAAAATTTAGTTCTGTTTGGAGAAGGGAGCACCGAAAAGCTTTACAAGGCCTGATGTTCAGTAGCTTTTAACTGCTGGAGCTCTTCCCAGCAGCTGAAGGGCTGTATAACATAGAGGGAACTTCACTCAAGCTGAGCTCAAGGGGCCTGGTATTCATTTGGAAGTCTATTTTTACTAGCTGGATTTAGCTGGTCAAAATTTACACAGCTGTGAACAAATGCAGCTGTGCTGGTAGAAGATGTTGCTGTTCCCAGGAGATGATCATCATCTACCTTGCCAGGGGTTCCTGCCCCAGCCCTTCTGCCAGTGAAGCACCCCATGGGTGATCCTGAATTCAGGCAGTACCAGGTGGATGGATGGATGGATGGATGGATGGATGGATGGATGGATGGACTGATCCAAATGAATCTGCAGGAAGCAAACTACAGCACACTCACAGGAGCCTGGTCTATCAGCATGTTTAAAGATGTAAAGGTGCTGTAGTCTGGAGGGCAGGTCACATATTTGGTCTCACAGTGGCACAGAGAGAAGGGGAAATGTCTCCCTGGCTTCAGTCACCACAAGCCTTCCTCACTCCTCCTGCTATGTCACAGAACAGAACTGGTGGAAATGTCTCTCAGTCTGTGCACAAAAAATGTTTAGTGCTCATCCCACCCTGCAGAGTACAATGGAGGCACAAACCTTAGAGATAGGAAAAATTTGTATCTTTTGAGAATAAGTGGCAGAGTCTGACCAAAGGTCAGAGAGTGACATGGAAACCAGCCAGAATGAGAATTGATTGTTTTCAGTAGGTAGCTCTATTTTCAACTGTTATTCTATCTGCATTGTTGTAGCCTTGGAGTCACTCCTCCTAAATACACAGTGAAGGTTGAGCTTGAGGGTGGAAAGGGATTAATCAGTTCTCCCAGCAAACGTAACATGGTGCAGAAGAGAGGAAGGATTTGTCCGGCTTTAAAGTACCCCAAAATTGGCAGCAGTAACAAAAAAGCTTTAAACTGATGGGCAAATATGGAAAGCAAACAAATTTGCTCTGCTGAGCAGGGACAAATAATATCTAGATAATCTAAGAGAAAGATTTCACTTTTGCCTAATCCTCGTGGCATTTCCAGCCCAAAGATTTCTGGGAATCTGGTGGAGTCTGAATCACATGACATTTCTAGGCAGCTTTGCTGACCAAGGACTTTGGGATCAGCCCTGAACTTTGGACCATTAGTCAAAATGAAATGCTTTGGGCTTAGCTATTAACAGTGTCTGTCTGGAGCTCTGTGCTGTGAGGGGAGCACCAATCATCTCCATGAAATCCCAGGAATTCTGACTAATGCCCTCTCTGTGGCAGGCTCAACCTGGACCATCAGACCTGGGCCTGAGATGTTTATTTGTGCTTTACCCATTTTGAGGGTCAGTGGGGTTTGTGAAAGAAGCTATCAATCTGTATGGTACCCTGAAACAGTGCTGCTACTGAAGTACCTGCTATCTTCTGCTCTTTACCCTGGGATTTACCAACTCCTGCCTCCTCTTTTCTTACTCCACACCTTCAGCATTTCTCCTTCCTCCCTTCTTCCCTCATCCCCAGCCCTGCAGATTGAAGGCTGTGGCTTCATTTTGTCTTCTTCCAGATTTGAAATTGCAGCTCCTGCCTCCAGTTCCAGGGCCACCACTGAAGATGGGCATGGTCTGGGCTGCTGCTGTCCAGAGCTGCTCCACTGTTCCTGTGTGAGGCTTCCCAGCACCACGGGCTCTCTCACACAGCACAGAGCTCCTGCTCCAACCTGCAGGAGCTGCCTCATGCTGGGCAGGACTTGGACTCTGTGGTGGGCAAAACCAGCTGCAGACTGGAGCCCGACTGTCCTTGGAAGTGCTGTAGCCAACAGCTGCATTTTAGGATATACCTATGGCTCAGGTAATGTGCAGTAACCTTCCTCTGGATATCTTGGAGTGCACTGATGCTTGTCTGGGCACCTGCCACAAATCCACAGAAGGGATCTTGGTGGGAGTTGCCAGAGTGAGTTGGATTCAGGCTCTCAGCCTTCAGCAGGCTCCAGAGTACTTGGCACGGGGTCAACGCTCTCACAACAGCTGTGCCCCTTTGCTAATGGCTTGACAAATATGAGCATTTTTGCATTTGTCACAAAATCCCCAGGCCTGTCGCTTTCAAGCTTCTCAAGGCTTTAATTCCATGCCAGTATATTGGGCTGGGGGCACAGAGGGAGAAGCAATGCTCTGCAGATGTCCAAGGCTGGAATATCCTGGGAAGCATTAATCCTCTGAAGACAAATATTCCGTGAAGAGAGAGATTTTAAATATGTGCTGCATTTCTACAAGCACTTTAAGCTGGCATAAGCCAGCTCTGCAACAACTTCTTTCAGAGGGGACTCCACCATTCCCGTTCCTCTGCCTTCCTCCTGGCCCAGTACTGCTCCTTTCCCCATGCTGGCACCAGCACACACGTGATTGTGAAGTGAACCAGGCCAGGGAACTCTGCCAGCTTAAAACTAAGCATTTTCCCTTTCCCCAGGTTAGTTTCAACCTGGATGAGTTCCCTGATCTGGTTCATTGCAGGGCCACAAGCACACTTGTGCTGGCACAGGGTAGGGAGTAGCAGAGGGAGTCAGGAGGAATGTGGGGAAGGAAGGGCCATTTCCTTCAGCAGCACTGCTGGTTTATGCTGGCTTAGAGACTTGGTGTATCTGTGGTGTTAATTGCTGAAAATTATGTGCTCCAAACTGTGTGTCACAGCTGAGAGATTTTCAGGAATAAAAACCTCTCTCACTTTTAAAAAAGGACCTGATTTCTTAAGTTCTCCTTAGGTTAAAGTATGGTGAGTCATAATATTATTATGCCAAATAATTGTCAGTCTACCTAGGCATGATAAAAAGGGAGATGGGGGCATGGGGCAGGGAAAAACTGCTTCTAAAATTATACAGCAGATTAGGAGCAGAGGCACAATGACCTGGCATGTCTCCTTGCAGCCTGGTTCCCACCAGTGGCTTCCCTGTCTCTCTGTATGGCAAGGAGAAAACCAAGTCAGTTGGCTGCCACACAGCACTCAGTTCCCATGTGCACATTTATTATGTGTTTATTTAAATATCAAGGAGAATAAATCATCTGAGTGGCAGCTTGGTGAATGATTTTTCAGAAGTTGTCTCATTTATCCTAATAAAATGTGAACTAATTCATTTATCTGAGTGAAGCTTTCTCTGGATTTACACTGATGTAGCTGAAAGCAGGATTGGCCCCATGACTGTAGCAGCATTAGTGAGTATTCTGCTTCCAAATATTACTTGTGTTCTACTGAGTTCATCTGGGGCATTTTGGAGCACAACACTGCCTTTCATTTACAGCTGTAACCAACAAGAAAATACCAAAATCTGACCCATTCATGGAATAATGGACATCAGCAAAAGTTTTCTGTATTTGCTCCCCTGCAGTTCCACTGGGTGAGGGACTCATTTCAGCCACACTGAGCAGTGCTGGGGTCACTGTGGCTGCTCTGGCTTTACAAGGGTTTTTCTAACAGGGAGATGTGAGATGTTCATTATCCTCTTCATGTGTGTAATTCACACTGAATCAGCCCATCAGTTGGATTTTGAAGGTGAGGTTCTTGTGCATAAGAAATTCCCCTTTTTAAGAAAAAGCCCCTTGATTTTAGTTATTTTCTTCCTCTTTTCTTTGGTTCCTTAGAATGTTATTATTTTCAACCGAGAGGATAATTTAAAATGAATCTTGACCATATTCCCACCTGAGGGGAGATGTACTTGAAGTGATTTGCATATTTATTGAATATGTGCTCCTAGGATGGCCACACTGCAATGTTGTGTCTCATTTACAGCTTGTTCCTGCTGGCTCTCCAGCTTGTTAAAGGAAAGACACTGTAAAAAGAAAACAAGTGTTATATGAGGACTACAAACATAAAAGTGACTGAAATATGGAGGGAAAGGGATAGATTGGCAGCCTGAAAATATAATAAACCATTAAAGCATTAAAGCATTAAAGGGAGGCCTGCTGAGCTTGTTGTTTAATTACTTCTAGTGATGAAGAATGTCAATAATTATGATTTTTAAGCCTCTATGACATTTACATTTGTAAGAGCTTCAGAAGTTGGCTTTAGTAAAACCTGCTGAGGCTACTCTTGAGGAGCTAAGATGAGGCTTGAAATGCTACTTTTTACAAAAAGAATGCATTTTATGCATCTGTACTCAGCCAATAGATGCCCAAAAGCCAACACGTCCAGCCCAAGCCAATCAAAGCAATGGCGTGGTCTGGTCACACATTTATGCCAGAGCCTGAGATGAGTGGTAGAAATGGCAATTCAAAGAGTGGGTTTGTTGGAGTGCCTTTGGCATCTCTCATTTTACAGGTATATCACTAATGAGAATTGAAGTGGCCCCAGAGGTTGGCAGTGGTAGAATTTCTGTGATAAGACAAGTTTAAAGTGTTAGTAAACTCTCAGTTTCTAGAGGTTCTCTGTGATAAGTTTGAGTAATTTCACAACCCAACGTTTTGATAGCCCTTTAACTCAATGGAGATGATAAAAAATTAAGATTATAAAAATAAGAGAGAAATTAGGGTCATTTTAAAATGCCATACCATAACTTATCTGAAGGATCTCATCATTCTAGATTAATTTCCTATGCACTGTAATAATATTGTCTTTATATTAGTCTTTGGTGTTCAGATGGATTAAATTTTAGCATAAGTTATTAGAAACTATAAATAAGATCTCAGTCTGATTAAAATCCTTCAGAGAAACATAAAATAATAATCTGGAGGAAAAAATCACATCTTAATTACAATATCAAATAAGATTAATTTGTAACAACAGTGATACTTACACTGTTTTGTTTTAATATCAGAATGTGTATACTTAATGATAAGATGATAACCATGTGGTTTTTATACATAGCTATTATTCCTTATTTATTCTGGTACAGGTGAGAATAGAACCTTATCCAGAACTCTGAAAGGTTTCCTGCATATTATATCACCTCACAAAAGCATTCTTGTGAAAAAATCTAGCACTTGAAAACCTTCACTTCAAGGAATTTGAAAGGATTCTTTTTGTTTCTTTTACACATCCACAAATATTCTTCATTTTTTTTTTTTTTTTAAATCAGGCTTATGAAGACATTATTCTTATTTTGGTTCCCCAACACCCAGAGAATAAGTATTGCTGCAGAGACAAGAAAAAAATGCTTAAAATATTTTTAAAGGGCATGAGATGTTTTGTGTTAAATATTGCCAATGCTGAAAGATGCTGAAGGTTTCATTTGAACAGCTTGGTGCAAGGTTCCCTCTTTCAACAAGTCTGTGTCTCAAACTCTGTTGTGTAATAATACCAAGTGCCAACTATTTTGAAAAATAAACTGCCTAAGTTGGATTCCTGTTAAGCAATCAGCTTTAATCCTCTGGAGAAAGGGTGAGCAGCTTTGTTCCTCTTTGTTGAAGTCTGGGTTAACCTCCTTCATTTCTTGGGCTGTAATAACTTGGTTTTATGGAGAAAGCCTTCCATGTGCTTAAAGCTCTGCTTGGACACAGGGCACTTCCCAGCTCCCAGGGCAGTTGGTTTGTGTCTTTGGATACCTCTTTAACCACCCAGCTCTGAGATTCTTTATGAAATTCTGAACAGCACAGAAGAGCAGTTGCACTCGGAGAGCAGTTTCACAGTTACCCTGAGCTGACCTAAATCAGCACAATGCTCAGAGGGCTGGTCTTGCCCTCCTATCTCTGTCTGGAGACAGGTCTTGTAGAAAAGTAAGGATCATTTGGAGCATGGTTCACAACAGCCTAAGCTAGTCTGTGCAGGGACTGGCACAGCTTCTGGCTGTGCATTCCTTCCACGCTCACCGTTGGATCAGAGTTCACAAACTAATGACTTCTCTCTTCTTGCAGTGTTAATTTTTCTGCCACCTTCACGACCTCGACTGGGTCATGCAGGAGAGAGTCCAGAGTGCCTCTTCCTGTGCCAAGAACTGAATGGAATGTGCACAGGAGTTCAGTGTCTATTAGGATAGACCCTGACAAGGAGGCTGTGAGACCGTCAGCAAGAGAAACACGGCTGAGCCAGTCAGTTGGGTTAGGACTGTCCTGTTTTGGTTTTCCAGTATATTTGCAAATACACGTGTATTTAATTTTGTTGTTGTTTAAACACCTCTCTTTCTTGTCTGGGAGAGGTCTGCTCCCTGCTCTGGCAGCTGACAATGCATTCCTTCTGCTGAGAGATCTCGCAGATCCCCAGGGTTGCGGGTACACAGAGAAGAGGGTTGCTAGAGGCACTTTCACACCTACTAATGGAAGAGTCATCAAAACTGCTCTCTGGGGGAAATGATTTCTCCTTGAAAGTGAAAGGAGTTAAATCATGGTGGGTGCTTCCTAACACGAAATTCAGCCCATGAGAGGAGACTGCTGGAGGGGAGGGAGTTGTCTCTTTTTAGGACTGTACCCACCTCCTGAACACTCCATCTCTGCTTGCTTCTTGTCTTACAAGAATATGCAAAAGATGACAAGTATCTTTTGCAAGACCTGCAGCTATTTACTACAGGATTTGTAGAGAAAAACAGTACAGCTTTCCTGTTTCTCCTCCAAAACCAGGACGGTGAGATTATTGCTGCAGCAAAAGAATTAAGGCTCATGCTGGAAGAGAAAAACTCACTCGTTCGCATGGGAGTTACAGGCAGGACTTTGGCTAATACCCATCAACACATTTTTGATGTCACTGTGCTGTTCCCCTCTACTTGAGCTGACAGCTGATGGCAGGACTTGGCTGCACCTCCCCTGCATTGAGATGTCAGATGCAGGGAGATGGAGCAAGCTTGAGCAGCCAGCCGTGAGCAGAGTGAGGCAGTGAGGAATGACTCTCTGCTCCAGGGTATGAGGTGCCATTGAGAGCCTGACCTTTTGAATACAAAGCATTTGTCAGAAATCCAGAGAAAAACGAGCCGAACCAGTCAGGGTGGCTCTGCCTTTTCTTTTAAGGGAAGCTCATGTATTTAAGCAGACACACCTACCCCCAGGCACGACCCAGACATTGTATGCAGGGATCTCTGATGATACTGTCCCCAGTATCCCCGTGTTCACGCCAGTTAGCAGGAGGAAAACCTCACACCCTTGTGTGGGCCCTTTGCTCATTCCAGGTGGGAGTCCGGTAACTCCCGTTCCAGCCAGGGAAAGTTGGAAAAGGGTAACAAGGTGTTAAAGGCACCATGACATGGGTGTAGGCAGCTCTGCTACAAGGTGTGTGAATCCTAAATATCCTGTCCTACACCTTGGAGTTTCAGTGCTCAGTGTCTGCCACACAGCCAGCCTCTCCCAAAGGCTGTCTCCCAACACCTCTGTGACTCCCTGAGCCACCACTCTCCAGTGCAGATCTCCCAAAATCTCATGTCTGGAGTTCTGGACTCCCATGACTGAATGCCCTGTGTTGTTCTCCCACAGACAGCTCTGTGCAGCAGGGCCCCGCAGCTCTGTAGGTTCTGAGCCTTACACCTTGGTGGTCCTGGCAGGAGGATGAGGATATGGATGTCAGCTCAGGTCAGGAGAGGGCAGTGAAGTTTATGCCCCCTAGGATCCCTGTCAGAGGCACTTTTGTGCACCACAGCTGAGTTCTGTCCATCCAGATCAGGAGAGCTGGTACACAACATGCATCTTCCCATGTCTGAGAGGTCACAGGCTGCTCTGTGTGGCAGAGTAGGATGGAATCCTCCTTACACTCCACCATTCCAAGTATGCTTTTCCCAGGAACATTTCTTCCCTCCTTTATTAGATCTGCTTTAAGCTGCTGCAGAGCTGCACCCTCAGCAACCTCCCAGGGACTCTTGGAAACGTCCACAGGTTGCACACCATGGAATAACACATCAGCACATTCCAGAGTCACTTAACTCTGCTCTCCTCCCTAAACCATTCACGCACGCCAATCTCCTTTGTGGATTAAGGAAGGCAGAACTCCAGCTGGGAAGGACCCCCTCCTGTTTCCTGAGCCTTTCTGCAGAAGCAGACACAACAATTTGCCCTCCGAGCGCACCTCGGGTGCCGCGGGATGGAGATCCAGAGGGACGCGGCACCGGCGGCACCGGGAGCCGTCCCGGCTGTCGCTCCGTGCTCGGCCCTGACATCTAGTGGAACAATTCCTCTAAAACACCTCAAGCCGAGCAGGAAACGTCAGGGTTTGCTTCCCTGCGAGGCTGGATGGAGCAAACATTCGTCCGTACCATCGTTTCTTTTATGGCACTTAACCCTGCCAAAGGATTTGTTCCGGGGGAAAGGAGGAGGTCCCTGCGTGAGCAAGGAGAACGCACTTTGGGTAGCAGTTTTTACCTTTTCCTCCAAATCTGAACAGTTTTTTTGCTGTCAGGTGGATGGTCTTTTTGCTGCAGCAGTGACAAACATCAGTTTCACAGTTACTTCTTGATTAACACCATTAAATGAAAACCAACTGTGACACAATCCCAAGAGACCATAGGGTAAAACTGTCAGAGAGTTCATAATAAACCTTGTGAAAGATGCAAAATTGCTATGGGCTACATTTTCCACCTGGCTTCTCAGAACACAGCTGTGCCACTTGTAAGTACCACTGTTTGCACACACGACCCTTGCTCTGTTTTCACAGGTGAGAAAGGACCTCTCAGTGCACGGAAACATTTTGTCTATATAAACCAGATTTTTCAACTGCTCGGCTGGAAGCGATGCACATAATTGTCTTTCATAAGGAAATGCATAAAAACCTCATTTCAGCTGAGGCCAAATGTGGTTTTTTGCTCTTGGAAAGTTGTGGAATGTTTGTGATGCCCTTTGTGTAGGAGCTGGAAGCATTACGATGACAGTGACGACAAAGATGACCAGCTGTTGTTGAGGTACAGCAGGAATCTTTATTTATAAGATTTAGAGACTCTGCATTTGTTTGATCACCAGCACAGACAAATTGAGTTTCCCATGGCCAGACAGCCCTGCAAGGGGCTGGCTCTCAGATGTTCATGCCCTCCCACATGCAAGTCAGATCTTTACAAAGGCCAAACCTCATTCTTCTACATTCTTCAAACAGGGGCACAGAGAAAGGGGCAGGAATGCTTTAAATGGCCCCAGGAATTTCCATCCCAAGGTTGGAATACTCCTCAGAGTGCTTCAAGGTGCCTGGCCAAGTGACTGACTAACCCTGGGGCAAGTTACTGCCCATCAGCTGACTCTGCCTGTGAGGCACACCTTACTTCATCTCTAATGCCCACAGAGTTGGTTACTGGGCTGTGCTGATTGTTGGTAACTTGTTAAACTGCTTTTGGTTGTCTGTCTGGACTTTAAGTCTGATCTGAGGCAGCTGAAGTAGAATCAGAGCCAATGCTTTTGTTCTCTTTGCGTCTGCTACTTGATTCTTCATCAAATTCAGGGGAGAAGCAGTGTCAGAGAGCTCCTGCAGAACAGGGGCATCTCTGCTGTTAATGTGCTGGGCAGTGCCTCTGTCTCAGGGCCAGGGCTTCTCCTGGTGGGTTTATTTAGAATTTGCACAGTTTGATCACTGCACAAGTCTTAAACAGGGAATTAATTGAGATTTTAATAAATGGTCACTGCATGCTAATTGAGTACCCACTTGATTATTTAAAGATATTATGTGAAGTTTGTGTAATTGGTTACATTGGTATTAAATTAGCATATAAAATCTCCTGCAACTCTCATATGATTTAATGAGGCTGTTATCGTGCGTGAATAAAACGGTGATTGATGAATGAAAACCTCCTTTCCGAGCACCGAGATTGTTTAATAAAGTCAGAAATATTTCTGACATGTACCGAGTTACTCATGTTATGCAGGTCACTTTTTGACAACAGAGTGACCTATGTGTATAATGAGGACTTTGGGATTGAAATGGATTCCTAACTAACCCAGCATGTGACTGGATTTGGACCTGCAGTCTCACAGCAGCTCATGAAAAAAAGAGAGGTCATTACTCTGTCCTGGCTGAACTCCTCTCTTTTTAATTGTCAAGCACAGAAATGAACTGAGCTGTATTTCAGGGTGCAAAAGAATAGAAAATATAAAAGGCAAGCAGTAATCTGAAAAATGAGGATTTTGAAGCTTCTTCTCACATTACTGTAATCCTGATGCCACTTTCATCTGACAGCTCAGAGCTGCCTCATGTGTGGTCTGTCTTGGGTGTGCTGAAAACCCAGCATCAGCCCAGGGACAGCCCAGCCAAACCTCCTTTCCTCTGGCTATAATTCCCATCTCCTACTGTTCTGGCAACAGAAAGGTGCAGTGTCTTAAGAGAATCTTTGATGGCCATTACAGAAATTGGTCTTATGGTGTGTTGGGGCCAGAGTATGTGGGGAAAATGGCACCAGTAGAGGCATTTGAGCAAAGCCACTCCAGCAGTGTGGGGGAGAGGGGACATTACCCTGCAATGATCTGCTTTGCTGGAATGCTTTGGGGTTCAGTGGCAATTGGTGTAAAGGAAGAGCAGCCTCATTGGCAGGAACTGAGGGGTGTTTGCAGGGGGTGTGGAATCACTCCTGCTCCCGTGTTCCTGAGCTGATGGCAGGGTACTCAGCCACATAAGGTGAAAATATGGATGCTAGGATTTGATGTAACTGAGCCTTGCTCTGCCTGTGTGGAAAGCAGATGTTCTCAAGTTTCCAGGTGTTGAGAAATGCTATGTCAAGCTCATGGAAAAGCTTGCCAGGTAGGTTGAAGTTTTCTCATCTCCTGGGCACACTCCCAAGCCAGCGTTTGATGCCTGATACAAAGCAGACAAACATCTGTCAAGACTGATGTAGGCAGAGCTGCTCCTGCCTTGGGGCAGCCAGACAGTCTAGGTGATCTTTTGAGACCCTTTCCAGCCCTTATCTAAGACTAATTTCCTGGAGAAATAGGGCCTGTACAGACTTTCTGCCTGTCCATCCATCCACCCACTCCCCAATAATTTTGGAGCCAATTGGCCAATTTTAAACATGTGAAGAACGAAAGAGAGTAGATATCTAAGACTGGATGACTGTGTATGTCCATGATTCATGGGCATCACACTGCCTGTGCTCACAGCAGAAGATGTGCCCAGGCAGGTATTTTGTGTTGCCACATTCTGTGCTCCGGGCTCTGCAGCAGGATGAGTGTGCAGGATCCTGGTGTCTGTGTGTGAACAGTCTGCCCAGGCCTAAAGATACAGGGACAAATTTTGAAAACAAGGTTCATTGTGTTCCTTCTAGAGGTCTGATTCCTTATCTCTTTCCCTCCTGCTCACTGGCTGATTTTGCATGCTTATCTCTTACATCCTCTTCCTGCCCAATAAAAGCCATTTTTGGAGGCGGATGTGCACGTGTGCCTGAGCGCTGACCTCTACAAAGCTTTTTAAATATCCCAAGCTGCAAGCACACATTTAACTGACTCTTGTTTGAGTCAGTATTCTTACTTATTGGCACTTATGGCAGAACCTACAACCTAGGAGACCCAATGATATCAGGAGTATTGGGGTGGCTGGTTTGCTTCTGATTGTGGGGGCTGTGTGGGGTGCAGCCAGATCATACTTTCTGCCACGGAGCCTCCAGGCAGATTCTTGTCTGAGACTTGTGCTCAAACACATAAGGTCAAATCACAAACTGTGCTTTTGATTATCCAGAGTTCATACCAAGGAGGAGCAAACTCAATTGTGTGTTGATTCTTCATCAAAAACTCTCCCTCAGTTTGCTACCACAGCTCTCCTGTTGGCGTCAGAGAAGTGATCCCAAGGTGTCTCAGCCCAGAGAACCATGGGGAGTATCAGGCACCAGTGTCTACAGAAAGGCTGATGGTCCAGAGCACTGAGAGAGGACCACATTTCCCTGGGTGCACATGCAGAGCCTGCAGACAGGGCAGTAAAGTGTCCCTGAGGGCAAACAGCACCCATTTCCCTCTCTGCTGGGCCACTGTGTACGGTGGCAGCTGAGAGGCAGCCTGGAAACCACTGCCTGACAGGCAAAGCTGAGGGGGAAGCTAAAATGAGCACTAAGACCAGGGTGTGACTCACTGAAAACACACTCCAGGCTGAGGCTGGTTCTTGCTGCAATGAGAGAAAACAAAGACAGTAAGAAATAAGGTAGAAAGCCACAAAGTGATGAAGCAGCTTGCTTAGGGTCACACAACAGGGACGGTGGCAGAAGTTGAAGTGAACTTTCTTGGTGCCTGGTTCAGTGCTAGTTCAGCTCAGCTGCCTGGCTTCCAGCGTGTTGTGACTGCAGAGCCCACAGCCACTTAGGCCTGTTATTATTTGTACGTCTGCTGAAGCAGGTTTCTGGATTTCACCCATGCTGGTCTATCCTCCTGGGAAGCCAAATGGAAATGCTGCAGCCTATAACGATCTCATTCCCCTGCCAATGCACTGGAATCACAAGCGTTTGCCTTTGCTAAATATAGCAAAGAGGGACCTGTGGTTGATCAGTATTTCTCCCATTAGTGCTGTAGGTGGAACTGCACTTAATAGGAATTACGCTAAATGGATATAGGAGACATGGGGATAATTGACCAAACTTGTCTTAAATGTGTTTGTGGAGAGAAAGAAGCCACAAAATGACAGGCATTTTCCCCATTAGCCTCTCTAGAGAAGTTGCAGGCACTGTAGGCCAGATTCTCAGCTAGAGGGATTTGCCACTGCCTTTTTGTCTTCCCTGGAATCAGGCTGATTTACCCCAGATGCAAACCGTTTATTGGAGTCGCCTGGAATATTAAATGTCTTAGGCTCGTGGAAAAGTGAGGAAAAGACATAACTAGTCCAACCACAGGTTTATTGTCATGAGTTTGAGCTTTTAAAATAGGAATAACTGAGCCTGCTGAATAGCAGAATTAAGGCCAGTATGCCCACTGGTGTAAATGAGCATGCAGCTGTATGGCCAGAAATAGGATTCCACACATTATGCCAGGAAGTAATTTAACACTGAATATATTATTTCCTTAATATACAATGCATGAAAGTTGACAGGCTCATTTACCAGGAGGTATATTTTAGTACCAGTACACCTGGAACTACAAAATAGGTATGTCTTTTGTCTTTCCTCTTCACAAACACAGAGCTGTTTATTTAAATGAAAGGGGACCATTTGTAGATGTGCATTGTGTTCTGGCATTTGCATTCTACATTGGTTCCCTTTTATTTTAAAGGAAGCAGTGGCAGGATTTGTAAATTATCCCCAGCCACTCTACAGTCTAATAACCAGAGGTTGTGGGGTTTTTTTCACAATCACCACTGGGGATTGTGCTACATGGTAACCTCCATGTAATGGTTCTGGTCTCTGACCCCACCTCCAGTGAAGTCTTCTGCCAACATCTCTTTATACCACTGCATTCATCTTCTGGTGACACGTGGATTTCTCAGGCCTCAAAAACATCTTCCTCTGAGGGGACTTTGTACTGCAATGCACTGACATGCTTCATGGCTCTAATTCAGGAAAAAAATTGTGAAGTTAAGTGTGCCACTAAGATTGAAGGAAGAAGCCTTATTTTTAAAAAATTTTCTAGCCAGCCTAGTGACAGGCAAAAAAATAACATCTAGGGATACTTTTTTTTCCCGGTGTCATGCCAGTCTAATGATTTTAGGACCTGAGTCATGATTTTGGAATGCTCCATTGACTCCACTGGAAATTAAGCACTTCAGGTTGAAGTGCTTGTATGAGTCTTGTCTTGAGTAAGATTAGATTTATACTTGTGTTTAAGTGCTTTGCTGAACAAGGGCACAATTAAGTTAAATATGATTATTTTGTTTCCAGAGACAATCCCCTTTCACGAGTCTGCAGGAAACAGCTCGTGCAAATGCATTCATCCACAGGAATGAACACAAATGCCTTTACCAAGACTCAAATGAAAATAGAGCAGTTTATTTTAAAGAGAGGCTGGATTTTCATCTTTTCTAATGAAAAAAAGGAAACCTGATTAAACTCTTTACACTTATAAGTGCCCTACTTTCGAATCAGACCTGACACTAAGTAGGTTAGTGGGAGGGGAGCTTTAACAAATTTCCTTTAACAGAACTTGATGTGATCCTCTGACCTGAATTTTCAGGCTTAATCTGCTTTAAAGAACATGCTTGAACCTAAATCAACAGCAAAACTCACAAAAGAGCTAAGCTGTTGATTTAAAACAACAACACCACCACCACAGCAATAACAACACCCCAAACAAGCACAGAGCCCCAGCCTAGGACCATGCACAGTCAGGCTGTGATGATTAAACTTGTGTATGAGTGTGCTTGTGGGCTCTCATGTGCTTCTTTTTCTTGCCTTTTTTTTTTTTTTTTTTTTTTTTTTTTTTTTTTTTAAGGAAGAAAAGTGGCTATTGAAAGTGTTAAAGAAGCAAACCTGGGACTAAGCCCAATGCTACTGAAAGGGGCTTTTGATGATACATCCCCTGAAAAACTACAGTCCTCCCATAAGTCATCAGATATGGTATTGCAAAGGCATTTAAATGTGAGGTCCTGTCAAGTTCTGCGAAAGCCCCATGATATATGGCCCAGAGGAGTTTATCTTGCTCTGGGAAAAAAAGACCTTGGAACTGACACTTTATATTCCAAAGCCAATAAAAACATCTTAAAATAACGCCCCCTCCCTTCCTCAAAGAGCAACTGACAGTGAGAGAGAGAGCAGGGGTGGGAGAGCAGTGATCAGCAGTGATTTGGTTTCTGGGTCTGAGAACTTTGTTGTGGGCAGTGCAACTCGGATGATTTATAATTAACTCCAACATGAAGAAGAAAATGCCAGGCTTTCATAACAGCACTACAAAAATAACCACATTCTCAGTGTTTGCAAAATTGGAAACAAATGTCCCAAGGAAAACAAGAGCTCTTAACAGCCCTATCCATGCTTTGGAGCAAGGAAAATGCTGGAATTCAATCAGGACCACAGATGATGAGCCAATATCATTTGTCATGGGAAATTCATCTGGGTAAAACAGGATTGCTCCATTACCCTTTCCATCACTCTAACAAATAACTGGATTGAAATCTCTTAAATTAAAAGCAGTTGAGACCTTTTCTTCTGTTTGGCAGAGAAATATTGTCACCCTCTGTACCCCAAGGACCTGAAAGTGAAAAGTGATAGACTCAAATATATACATTTCTTGCATTCAGCTGGTGACACAAGATTCCTGAGTTCTGGCTGATCACATGAGTGATCTTAGATAGTTGCAGTTGTTTAAAGACACCTGATGGTTTTGGGGTTTGCACCCAGCACTTTCTGGTTTATGGGATTTTAAGTAGGGCATGTTATTTCAATTTAGCAAGATATTACTTTTAAAGATGGGACTAATCCCAGTACAGCCAGTGGGGCTACCAGGCAGAGATGTAAAGTATCTTGCTGACTCAGGACCCGAATTAGACAAGTAGCAGTGGCATAAAGGCCCCCAGAGGATCACAGTGAAAATCCTGAACTGGGTCATGAGGAAATAGTAAAGATGAAAAGTTTCTCTAAGGAGGAGTCATAAGGGAAGCCCCGAACAGATCATTGCTGGCTTCCATTATGTTAGTAGTACTCTTGTGCTAATGGATCTTTTTTTCTTAGAAATTAATCTCCAGGGTCCTGGGATTTTAGAAACCTCTCTATTTCTGCATCTTTATCTATCTCTATCTCTATCTTTAAAAAACTTATAATTCTTAGAGTCGAAGGTTAAAGAAAAGCTGATGTAATCATTACTCCTTTTTTTCCCAAATGCCAGTGCCTGTCCATATGCACAGAGGAGCAGACACATTCAGAAAAGAACACAGAGCAAAATGTTCTTTTTGAATTCCTTTGTGAGTCCTTATTTTGTGGATCCTGAGGTGAGATGTGTCAGGGACATGCTCAGCACTCCACAGCTGAATCCTCTGGGGGCTCCCCCATTTTTATTGATATATTTCATGCTAAGTACGATACAGAAAGTATTCATGCCAAGCAATGATGACAGCCCCTGACCAGGAGCGTTTACAGTATAAAAAACACAAATCAATAAAAGCCACCGCTACTACACAACAGAGCAAATGCAACACTAACCTGACAAAGGAAGACAAAAGCAAATGTGTAATGAAAACATCCTCTCAATGTGTTTTTTATACTCCAGTGACTCTATAGCCAGCATTTATAACTACAGCCACCTATATAGCTGTCACTCCATTCCTGATAAGATGTATCCCTGTTAAAGATGACAGTTTCTTTGGAGCTACTTGAAAGGAAAGCACTGTGATTCTCAGTCATTATTATTTTGGTCCAGACTTAACATTTTTCTTTCCTTTTTTTTNTTTCCACTTCTGCTCCAGCTGAACTCCTGTCAAACGCACCCATTGGAAACAATAAGATAAACCACCTCTGTCATTTACTTCCAATGCGGGAAGTGTTAACTGTGCTCTCTGTTCATTAGCACTGCCGGCTTCCCGAGCAGCCATCCGCAGAGCTGCTGCAGGATTCACCAGCTACGAGCCTCTGAAACCTAATTTTGATTCATGAGCTGGAATCTCTCTGGCACAGCCCTCGTGGAGCTCGAAATCTAGCTGGTTTTTACCTGCCTTGTGCTTGTCGAGCTGCTATTTGGCCATGTGCAGAGGGTTGTGCACAAGTTGTCCAAGATCTTTTGCAGAAGAGGTTTTGCAGTGTGGGAGCTTGAGGAGGTGGTTTTTGTGTGCTGTGATTTGGAGGTTGCTGTCAGATTTCTGCAAAACCTAACTAGCTTTCTGTTTTGTTGGCTAGCACAAATCTTGTTGTTTTGCTGAATATAATCAAACATCTCTCAAATGAGCAGTTACCAGAGGCATTGGGTACTTCTTGCTTTTATAAAAGCAGAACTTCACTTTTAGGTCTGTCTAACTCTGAAAAATATTTCTGTGTGGCAAGTGCACTAGAATTAGTCCACTGGAAAGTATCCATTTAACAAAACTCAAATATTTTCACAAGTGTAACAGCATCATTAGCATTTATGGGAAGATATTTCAAAATTCACTTACATAAGACTGAAATGCTTCATTTGATAAGAAAGGACCTTTAATTCCCAAAGGGTCAAAATGTTCCATTTCAATTTCGATATGATTTCTTATAATGTATGAATTAAATTAAAAGAAAATACAGTGTGAACACATTTTGACCTTTTGGATGGAAAACATGGTTATGCAACATAAATGAGGAGTGTTTCAACAGAAAGCTTGAAGTTTTTAGTTTTCTTCAAAATTCAGAATGAAACACTCTTCAAAATTGTTGATTTTCCTTTTCACATTTTTATGTCTAGAACAATTTAAAATTTCTCCAAGAACTGCAAATGTTTACTACACTGCATGGCATCTGCATGGTCAAGACGTTAATACTTCAATTTTTCCTAGAGATTAGGACCACAATTGTCTTTAAAATAATATTAATATTTCATTTACTGGCATGCAGCCATATCTGGGAATTTTTGAGAAAGCTCTATTTTAACAAATGGATTATAATTTGATTTGTGATAGTGAAAATCCACATAAATACTGTCTAAGAGTCAGGTAAAGAAAATATTATATTAATTTAATGACTAGAGAACCTGCTGTACAAAATGGGACTTCAGTGTCTGTGCCAGTACCACGAGTCCTGAGCAGGTGAAATTGCAGTGGATATTGGCCATGCAGGAGCTGACTGTGGACTCATCTGGCCAGCCAGCCTTTCCTCCTCCACATCCCCAGAACTCAGACACCAGCACTTGGGAAATTCTTGTATCTTCCCCAATTTTTTCTCGAGTACATTGTTGTGCAACACACTGGCAGCTTCCAGCGCTTCTGTAACTACACATTGATGGGAGAGTTTTTGTCTGGGAGGAATTTGCTGGGTTGAAGGGAAAATAAAGAAAGCTGTATTTCTTTAGGATCTCACAGTGCATGGCATTTTTCTGGCTGTGGGATGGAGGATTGTCCATAAAGCTGCAAAGTCTTTTCATGCACATGACTTCCAGTCCTGCTCCCTCAGGTGTCACTGATTTACCTCTGTGTTCTCTAAACTGGTTAAAGCAGCACCTTCCAGCTGCTCCTCTCTCTGCTGAGCTACCAGTCCTCAAATCTCTCTTCCTGATGAAGAAATGCTCCTCCTGGCACTTGTGGGATTAAGCAGCTCTAAGCCCTGGACAATTCTGTGTATTAGCCAATGCTAGTGTGAAGTGGGCTACAAACTAATGTAACCTCCTGCATGTATCTTCTGATTTTTTACCTGTTTTTCTTAGATGAGAATTGTCCCATATTTTATTCCTCTCTACAAAATTAATTCTTCTATTTTAGACCTTAGAGATACTTGTATTGAAGCAACAAGGGAGGAGGTTGGCTGTAAAAGACTATCCCAAAAATGCCAAATAAAACTGGTCTTTGTTTTGTGCCATTTCCGGACTCTGCAACATTTTAATAACAAATCCTGAAACCATATGACAGTAATATGGAGCATCTTTTTATGATAAACATAAGTAATGAGTCTTGTCAAAGAGACACGGGAATGAGTAACACATAACAATCTCCATTCAAAGAAAAAGAAAGAACAACTGTTGGGGGAAAAAAAAAAAGTGATGTTTTCCCAAATCTCTGCATATCGGTGGCCATAAAGCAATAAAATTCCAGGACACTGTGAGCTTAGGCACACAGAGAAGTAAATGGGAAAAAATGTTTGGGAAGACAATGTAACATTGTCTCATAATTTACAAACCCCTAATGATTTCCAAAGCTGGTATGTGAGATTTACCCTCCTTTTTTGGCATTCAAATTGACGCAGGGGCTTTTTCCTGCCAACTGGAACATTCTTTAGGTGTTTTTTTTCTTCTCATGAAGTTCGTTGTGATCCCATGCTTGCTATTATTCATAAATTAATTTCTGGCATCTCAATAAATTCTAGGAAAACCAATAAACCACAAACGTACAGCTAATTCTTTGTCATTTTTCTTTCTTTCTTTCTCTCTCTTTTTTTTTTTTTTTTTTTTTTTTTTTTTTTTTTTTTTTTTTTTTTTGTAAAAAAACAAAAAAAAAAACAAAAACTNGAAAGAAAAAAAAAAGGAGCAGTAAATGTTTGCCGAGGTGCTGGATCCGCAGCAGGAATTTATGTTTCCAATTGTTCTTCCTAACTTGTCAAAGAAGTTTTATTGCAGTCGACAATCTTTATTGGGTCTGTTGGGCAGGGCCAGCTTCAGAACCTATCTTAGAGAGAGCCTGTGAAATGCATGGTTTCACATTTCCAGTGCCTGGTGAAACTGGGGCAGATCCCAAAACTCTGACTTGGTTTCTGCTCAGTCTTTACTATGAGATCAACAGGGTGGGATTTTTTTTGTGTGTGTGGAAAAACTCACCTCTGAAAAAGTCAGGGGTCCTTAACTATTGCATGAGGTAAATGTTCACAGCTGCGTTTAAGTGAAATTTCAGGTCATTCAGGAATTTTCATTGCAGAAGTAGAAGGGGTTGCTCACCAAGGTGTGCAGCTGTGCTTGCACATTGCCCACGTGTGCACCAAATGCTTTAGGGCAGAAAGTGGTGCTCCTCACAGCAGCTGTGCCAAGCAGACTGACATGGGCCAGGCAACAGAAGAAAGCATCATTAACAACCAGGGGAGAGCCTGTCACTTGCAGCTCATTCCCCAAGACAAAGGAAAATGTGTGTCTAGTCCATTAGGCAACTGAGATGTGAAAATAGCTCCATTTTTCTTGGTGTGATAATACAGATTTAGAGCCTCATTTCCATTAAAATTACTGGGTTGAAATGTCCACACCAGATCCTTATTATGATTAATCTGTATACGGGCAGGTATGTACATATAGTAGATCTAACTCATCTCGGTCTCTTTTGGCCAAGCTGGGTTCAGATTCAATTTCCTTTGGGAAACAACAGGCAGAGATTGTAAAGTCCTTCCCTGCTTTGCTCCAGAACTTAACAGAATTTAGGTACCAACTTCCCACTGAAGTATTAGGAGTATCTAAGTGCACTGGGGAGCTGGGCATCCCAGCTGCAGCTCTAGGAAAGCTTCAAGAACTTCAGTGCTTAAAGAGTGCTACATCACTGGAGATCATAAGGGTTTTTCTGGGCCATCTGGAAGCTGAGCTCCAGCACCTGCAAGTTTTTCTCTTTGAGGCTTTCATGCTACAGCTGGGGAAAGCTTGCATGAGCTGCCATGTCCTGCCCTTGAAAGCATGGAGGTTCCTTCAGGCTTGAGGAGCATTGTTGGCAAAAAGAACAGATTTACGAACAGAAGGGATGAATGAACTCTCAGTATCCTTCTAAATGAGGAATAGACCTGCCTGAAGTTTTCTTATGTGAGCTGACTAGCTTCAGTTCAAGTACTACAGCAATTAGGAAAATCTTGCTTTTTGCCAACAGGGGATGATTAACAGAAAGTTGTTTGTTTTTTCTTTTAACTGCTCTTCTTTCTGAGGGAGTCCTGTCAAAACTCAACCAGGCCTGCAACAGCACTTGGAATTCCCAGCATGCCAGGTGGTAATGCTAAGAGGCAATACTCCTACAAAGTGTTTTTCTTGGAGTTCCTCACCTTCCTCACTAGAGTCAGGTGCACACAGGCAGGATGTCTGCACAGGTCTGTAGATCCCTTTCAGCTGCTGGTAAAGAACAGTAAATAATAAGCAGGACATGCACATGTATGACACCCACAGCCCTGTGGGGTGACGTGGACAGGATGCTGCTGGAGGAACTGCTACATAGGTCAAGTAGAAGCTGCAGGTTTTTTTTTTTTTTGCACACCTGGGCTCTGGTCTGTGACAGCTGCCATCTTCAGTTGCAGACTCCTTGGATTCAGTGATGTGCCAGAGCTGTGGTCACTTCATTTCAGACACAATCCATCAGCTGAGCTCCAGTACTGTCCTTGCGTGCACTCCTGGCTTGCTCCAGCAGCAAAGGAGCCCAGTTTAGTGTCAATGCCTTTCCCTAAGGTCAAGTGGTGTCAAATTATGTCACATATGATGCTGCCTGGAGCTCGTGTGTGCTGGGCTCGTAGTTCAGAAGAACACAGTAATTTGTGGTGTGAATGTACATCTGAGCCTCTTGTCTGTTTTGGCTTTGGGTGGATGACTGTGAAAGCTTTTGGAAGGAGATGCCACCTATGAATGGCTCTTGACTGGGCAGTCACACATCTCCTCACCAGGGCCACATGGATATACATGCCCAGCTCTGGAAGAGAGTCCTTCCTTTCCTCACCTTCCTCTAGTCCATTTCTTGTGCTCCTCAGCCTAAAGAGAACAAAATGTGATGGTATCCAGTTCACTGCAGGGCTGCGAGCACTGGACACTCAGCTGTGGGTTGGCAAGAAATGATTAATTTTTCCAGAACACTGCATCGCTCTTTTATAAAACATATTAGTGTTGTTATAAATCAATGAACATGGTTTATAATAGCAATGATGCCCTTGAAATCTGTTAATACTGCAGTCAGTGGTGGTTTGCCAGAGCATTTAGTGCCCTTGGTTTCACCTTGGGCTATTAACTAACAAATCGGTTATTAGCCAGTGGTAATGACCAATTTTCTAGGGATGATTGCTTAAATATTGCCCACCTTGAAAAGAGAATTATTGCTCAACTGAAAACTGAACCCTTATTTTCAACTCGACAGAGCTAATGATCTTATGTGATTTCTTTCTCTTCCTCCACCTCCTCGAAGGTGGTCCAAGATCGTATTAGCAGAGAATGGCTTTGCCTTCTGCCTTCTGTGACTTGAGTCCAGGAAAAGTTCCATATTTAATATTTATTCCCTAAGCATCGGTGGATGAAGACAGATGGTAATGAAACCAGCGTTGCTGAAAGTGACCACAATGATAATAGATTCTTTATGATGTCCAGAAATTCTGGACTCTCAGTCTCAGCTTAAATGTAGCGTGGCGCCAAGCCCGTCACCTTAGGCTTGGTATTCCTGTCATCTCCCTGACCTGTCTTTAGACCTGATGAGTGCAGGCTGCACTAAAGGCATCAATCTGTCTTTCTCCCCCTATAAATGTTTTAAATACCCAAAGCTGGTAACTAATGACACATTCTGCAAGAAAACCTGTGTGACGTGGGGGCTGGGAGGCAAAATATCTAGGGTAAAAAAAAAAAAAAAAAAGAAAAAAGAAAAAAAAAGAAGAGAATCTTTACTCTGGAGCTCATTGGATGTATATGCTTGTTAACATGCTATACATTGGAAAGATATGCCTGTGGTTTGTGCTTTCTGCTTCTTAAAGTCATCTTCCCAAAGCAGCATATTTTAGATGTTTTTGGAATTGTGAACCCAACCATTTTTTCGGAAGTGCAAACAACTACATATGAATTTAGTATATGGAGAGTGGAATTTTGGTTGTTAACTTTTGAGGATCCCTTAAAACTCACCTAGGTGTGTAAATTAAAGGGTTTTGACTAGAAACTGAATTCCCCTCTCTTCTCAGGCTAATTCTGCTGCTAAACAAAACCTCTGCATTTCACAAATGAAAACTAAGTGTGGTTGTAATCAGGAATAATTTGGACCTTGTATGGATGGGGTGGGTTTGGAACAAGGAGTCAGAGGAATAATTTGAGCAGCATGTTTGGGTTCTTGGATTCCTGGTGCCAGCAATGCTCTCTTGCAGCTGACAGAAATTGTCCTGTAGGATGCAGTTCCTGCACTGTGATTCCTGCCCAGCTGCAGGGCCAGGCCCACCTACAATAAAGTTAAAACAGAAGTCCATGATTTCACAGGCATGAAGGATATTTTTTGCTCACCTCTCTCTTCCTCCATCAGGAATGTGTAAATGAGATTTTAAACCTGTGCTGTGGCACCAGATGGACTCAGCTATTCCCTGCCCAGAAGTGTCTCTCCCAAAAAAAAAGAAAACCAACACAGAAAACAAACAACAGTGTTCTGTGCACAAGCAACTTCTTTTTTTATACCATCTTCTGCTTTTATTTTGCTTCATTTATCTTATACCTGAAGGCTGTGCAATTTGTGCTGTTATAATGGAAGTTGTATATGGAACTGAGCTCAGGAAAATTAATGGCAAAAATCCCTGTCCCCTAAAAGTTGAGATGCACATGGCAAATATTTGAGTAGGGGTGGAGATGAATTCTTAGCTAAAACTGAAAATCTTGGAGAAATTTGATGTCTTTGTGAGTATTTTGTTGCCTCAGTTTTTTACAGTTGGACTTGATCTTAAAGGTCTTTTCCAACCTAAATGATTCTATGATATTATTATATAAAATAACAATACTTTAATTGCTACAAAAATCATGCAGCATGGCTGTAAGAAACTGTACCTTACAGGGCAGCAATAGAAAATCAGGCCCACTGAGCAGTGATTGAATCTTGTAAGATGCTGCTGGATAAATAAATAAATAGACTTCCTTTTTTCTTACTTTCCAAAGAAGAGCAACATGCAGTGCTCTTCATCTGTCTGAGACAGCAGGAACAGTCTGCTGGGGACATTGGGGAGCATCTTTCTTGCCTCCACTCTGTGCTGCCAGTGTCAGGTCGCTGGTGCTGGGTCTTGTTGAGATTCCCAGTCCAACAGGAGTAAATAATGGATGTTGCACCAGCTGGCTGGTTGGCCTGTAAAATTCTGTTTCTAAACACAGGATAAAAAGGGAGGAAAAAACCATACTTGCTCTCCTGTCCATATCCCTAATATTGCTTCAATCTAAGGTATATAATATAACTTCTACTTAGCAATGTTTTTAGAAGACTTTTCTGAGTGTATTAGGCCAAAGCATAGTCATTGTGTATGATAGGGCACTGCATTTGTATTTGTATTAGTTAAATCATCTATGCTACTTCTTTGTACCAGCTAAAACCCTTGCATCCTGTTAACCATCAAGAGTGCTCTAAAAATCCAGAATTAAGAAACCAGAAGTGTTCTCTGGGTGAGTGCAGGCAGGGTATGAAGGGGAAAGGGGCTGTGGCCCCTCTTCAAAAGCTGACTGCTGTCACTCTGCCCTCACTGAGAGCTCAGAACCATCCCCACAGGGGGCAGCTTTATGCCAATACCACTCCTCCCTGAGCTTAATATCTTAAGGACAGACAGGGAGAGACACCTGAACTGACTTCCTTGACCAGCTGGAAATACTTGAAAAATGCCTACATTTACAAAAGTGGGTGCTGGACTCTGCTTGAAAATTCACCGAATGGTTTGAGCCCTCAGAATTAAAGTCCTCGTGATCACCAGGCATTTTGAAAAGCCTGGTGATTGTTATGCTGTCAAACTTTGGAGGAGCTGTGTGAAACAGGTAAAGCTCAACAATAATTAGGTCTTTGCTTTCGAGACAGAGCATGAAGTCTCAGGAGAGGCACTAAAATTTGGCATGACGAAGTGCAGAACAAATTAAATCATCATTATGCAGTTGAAATTCCCTCCTTTCAGTAACCCACAATACAGAAAAATTCACCTTAATTTGAAAAATTCATTGCCACCAGCAGTTGCAACCAGTAATATTGCCATAGTCTCAAGAAGCAGTGATTTTATTTCTGCTTTCAACTGACTTCTTGCACGTCTTTATGACACTTTCTATGTGCCCCAGACCCCAAAGAATAAATTAGCCCAGTAGGTCTGTAGAGAAAAGGTTGACACTGTTCCTCTGGGGACAAAGTCTGCTCACAGTTGAGCAGAGGGATCCAGCAGCTATAGGGCCTTATCTGTCCTATGCAGATGAGACTCTTTGTGAAAGGAACACCTTAAAAAAGAAATGAAGAAAAGAGGTCAGGGGCTTTGTCAGAACTCTATACCATGGCAAGAGCTTTGTTTCTCTTTCTGATTTTACTTGCCTTTCCTCAAGGTATCTCTAAGATGCTTTTAACAGGTAGGATAATTTCCTTTTAGAAGCACTAGGGGATGTGATTTGGGTACTCTGTACCTCTGTCCTGAGGGTCCTCTACAGAGCACTGAGAGGGAATCTCCCCTAATTCTTTTTGATCTGGGGGTTGGCTGCATTTGTTTAGGTAGGTAGAAGCTCTTATCCAAAGGCAGGTTGACTTCTGAGGGGCCATGGGCTGCAGTAACTTCTGTGTGGGAACAGCAGGCTTGGAGTTTTCTGGAAGTGTCTGGATTGCTCTCTGGGTGCAAACACCACACATGCAGTGAGGCTGTCCAAGAAATCCTGGACAGATGGTATTCTGTGATGTGGAATGTTCTCCATTACTGGAAACTTTTCTATTGCAATTGGATGGCTTTCTGAAAGATAGTTGAATTCATCTGCAGCTCTTGGACTCAGTGTGGAATTTAATTTAGAGAAGCCCTATGGCCCGTGTTGTGCAGGAGATTAGATTGGGTGATCAGTAGTACCTTCTGGCCTAAAATCATAACTGCCTAAATCTCTAATATATCTAGTTAAAAGCTGCTTTTGGCTTTTCCAATGGCCAGGTTGCCCTCAGCAGTGTGAGTTTTTCTAAGCCTCACACTAGAAAGGACTGCCAAAACCTTCTGCTACAAGGAGCACAGGCGTGTGTGCTATACGTCTGCTCCGTACATTCGTGGTGAGCAAAATATAAATCTTTCCAGTAAAAGAACTCAGAAGAAGTCTGTTTGCCAAGTTACTTTCCTCTTTGCCTGGGAATTTAAGGGAACTTTTTTCTTTTTTTGCACATATAAGCGAGAAAACAATGGAATAGATTCCCTAGTCCTGACCCCTGTTCTCCAAGGCACACGCTCTCACCACCCTGGGTTTTGCACAGCTTCACAGGGGAAATCAGGAGCAAAAAGTTCAGCTCTTGGGGCTTATCTGAGCAGGAAGTTAGTACAGAATAAGTCTGGGGGTATGTTTTAGGCACTGTAACTGTTCTGTGTTAAATCCCAGAGTGGATGTTCCTCTGTACTAAAGTGCCTTTGTGCAACTTGGCTCCATCCACTTTCCAATGGGATTAATTTAAACTATGGAAGTGGCACTTGTGGCTCAGGAGTTTGTGAAATGGCTACTGTGTTTTAGATTTTAATCCTCATTTATTTAATACTCCTGTGCTATATGGTCAAGTTTTTACTAGAGCAACATTGAGACTTTTTAGAGCAGCTGCAGAGAACCATATTGCAATTTTTTCCTCTTTCAGAAGGCCAGAATAATGTGATACATTATTTTCTTTTAGTAGATAGTGATAGGTTGCACTATTCCCAGGCTTCAAAAACCCTGCCTTGTGGGCAGCATCTACTGCAATCCTGGGGTCAAAGCAATACCTTGAAAGCAGGAAGATTATGAGAAAAACAATCCTGAAAATATCTGGATGGGAACATCCACCTGAATGACACTTTCAGGAAATATTCCTAAGTCTGAAGAAACAAATTTGTAATAATTCTGTTTTTAAACCCAGTAAATATTAATTATTGCCATGTCAGGGGTATGGTCTGTCTTGGAGAACCTCTGGTTTAAGCAGTGCAGGTGCAAAGCTGGGAAGGATCCCTACAATATCATGTTGTGGAATAACTTTGCTGTTACAGCATGGAAGGTGTAGGTGCAAATGACTTATTAGATAGAATTTTCTCCAACAAAGTGGTAAAGTTATTTCTCCTGGTATTTTAAATGTTGGTTTATCTCTATTTGTTGTGAAACTCTTCCTGGCAATGCACATGCCAGTAGTGATAACTGAGGTGTGTGCACTGAAAGTTGACCAGCATTAAATAAAGGCTGTATGGAAATGGGGTGTTAGACCCCTTAGATGCTTCAGCACATCTGTGAGTGTCTGCAAGACAGTTCTGCTGGTGTGAACAGCAGTGATGAAGGCTCTGTCATCCCTGCCTGCATCAGGCTTTCCTCTAGCTGAGATTCTGGTGCTTTCTGCTGTAGAGTGTGCAGCTTTGATGCATGTCCAATGCCAGGGCTGAGACACAGGACATCAGAACTGAAGGAGCAGATCCAGAATGACACAAACACCAGAATGACATGAACATCTGGAAACTCCATTAGGAGTGTGGATTCCCAGATGGTGTTGAGGGGGGGGAGGGAGATTGGGCTGCAGACGCCAGACGGTCTCACCTTGCCTTGGCTGCTTGGAGGGAAGGAGATGGAGGGGTCAGCAGCAGCAGAAAAACAATGAGGAAGG
This sequence comes from Aegithalos caudatus, assembly GCA_013389925.1. Classification (NCBI taxonomy): domain Eukaryota; kingdom Metazoa; phylum Chordata; class Aves; order Passeriformes; family Aegithalidae; genus Aegithalos; species Aegithalos caudatus. Next base: position 1,255,591 of record WEIU01009166.1, read on the forward strand.
AAGATCTACTGGAGCTTGTCTCCATTCTCTCATCTCTTTCCACTGCCTTCCACTGCCTTGGCCAAGTTGCCTGATGAATTTTCCTGTTCTCAGCTCATGGCTTTTTTCTTTGAAGTCACGCTGTGCTCTGGTCCCAGGTGGCTTCTTCTGTGCCCCTGTGCTTCCCCTCTGTCAGGCACATCATTAAAACCCATTCCTTCCAAAAGGTAATTTGTACACTCATAAGGCTCCACATTAAATATCTGGGGATTTTCAAAGGGAAACAGTAGAAATCATTTCCAAACATGCTAACTTTACTATAATTTCTTGTTCTACCATTCTCCTTCCCCTTCCCCCATGTTTCTGTTGGTTTTTCAAGGATACCAGCCCCAAGGTGACACTTGTTTCTTAAGAGCCTGGCAGACTGAAAAAGATTATATTCAAGTAAATATGATACATTGCTCATTTACAACAGCTAATGAACTGATGAAACCGCCAGGTAGAGTTTTGTCTTTACAATCTGACTTGAGAACAGTTTTTGATCTCCCCCTTCAGCACTGAAGGCTATTTTTTTCTCATGCTGGTAGATCATGTAAAAGGCAGCACATCCTATCCTTTGTGTTAATGGGGATCCCACTGTTTCTGTAAAGACCTTCCTAAAAAGCCAGGAAGAGGTAAACAGTGAACTTGGCTTCCTCTGGTATTAGTTTCTTCTCCACCTGCTTGTATAGCTTCTAACATGCTACTTGTATTATGTAGGTCATGAATAATAAAATATTTTGGCTGGAGCTAAACAAAGGCAACAGGTAGGAGGGTCAGGTTTGCTATTTCCTCTGCAGACACATGCAGATTTTTTTACAGCACAGATGACCAACAAAACCACCAATACTCTTATAGGGCTTGTGGGCTGCCAAAAAACTCTTTGCTTCTTTGCTATGTGACTGTGCTGTCAGGGTAAAATTTTCAGTGATGTCAGTTGAAAAAACCTGCCCACTGACATGAGGGTGGTGGTTCTTATTTTTTATGATAAACCTTGGTGATGATCTGCACCTTTCCTCATTGCTTGAGCTGACTGTAAGCCTTCTCCCCACAGCCTAGGAAGCCTCTGCTGCTTTACTTCATACTTTTCCCTCCAGTGTCCTTTTGTGGTGGTCTCAGCAAAACCTTGAAAGGTGAAGGTGAAACACATCAAATAAAATACTCTTGCAGCAGTGCTGGTTCAGCCAGGGGGAGAGCAGCATAGCATGAAATAGCACAAAAACACCTGATGATGTTTTCAGCTCTGTTTGGCAGGTCAAAAGACCTTAGAGGTAACACAAAGAGACACCAAATACTGTAGTAATCTTGAGCTAAATAATAATAGAGTATTCATTATTCATTAAAATTAATAATAATTTTAATAATAGCATGAAATGGTAAATAGTTCCAAAGTGGAAAGATATGCAGCAGTTGCTTTACTTCCCTTATAAACAGAAGACAAAAAAACAAATACACTGTAACCAAGCACACAATATTCTCTTTTATAGTCTCTGGCAATAAGTTAATAATGGTTCTATGCTGTTAAGGGCTCAGGACGATTTTAAAGAAATTTGATATTTTGGACATCCACAGAACCATTTTTAAAGTGAGGCTGGTCTTATTCACATGGTGAAGCTCTGAAATCATAGAAGTTGACCTGCAACAAAAGCAAACAAACAAAAAAAAAAAAGGCTTTTTGATTCTATCATAAACATTTGGCTGTAAATCACCACCAGCCTCAGAACCCACTTAAAAAATATGATGTTATTTGACATTTTCTTAGCAGTCAAGCAGAAAGCTCCAGCTCCTGGATCATACAGATTTCTTTTAATGTTGGAGTACAGTAAGGTACCCAGTACCTTTCATGATTATATCAACAGCACTTTCTGTTGGCTGACACATCAGGCTTGTTTAAAATCATTAGACCAAAGCAGACATGCTTCCCTTCACCTTTTTTTTTAAATTTTCTCGTAATTTCTGAATTGATCAATTATGGGAGATTTTGAGAAAGCAGTAATAAAAACGAAACAGAAGGCAGACAGTTTAAGAGCCAACTGTTAAATCATCATTATTAACAACAAAATGGTGTTTTATGACTTTGGAATAAACAGATTTACTAATCTAAAAACTGTCTCTCTTGCTCCTTAGTCTTTTCTTCACAACTGCAATTTATAAGAAGAAGCTGTCCAGATGCATTCCAGGGACACAGGAGAAAGCAGCTTCTGTGTGTAAATTAGAAATAGATTTCAATTTTCTTGCTGCTGTTGTAACTAAACAGCCTGTTAACCTATTTAAATAGGAGAACATACTCTGTACTCCTGTTCTAGAATACATCAAAAATAATGTGATTATGTCTGTTTTGATACAACCCTATCTTACCGCAACCTATATGCTTGCACATGAATGATACATGGAATTAGTTCCACGTTTCTTCTCTTACAATTAGCATATTAATGTGCCAGACAGATAATGCTAAAAGCCTGGATGCTTGAGCACACACAGTGCCTTCCTTCTTCATGGAGCTGCAGCACTCAGCCCCTGTGAGTCCTCAGGAATGTATCTGTACATGCTCTGCCTCCTGCTTGTCCTGAGAGCAGCCCTGACCTATGGACCACAGCTGAGATACTTCAGGCTCTTATTTACTTTGTTGGCCTCAGAAATTCCACTAAAAGAGAAAGGCTCAGTGTCAGGCTGCCCACAACGGGGCCTTTGCTTTTTTCCTAGGGATGTGTGTGGACGCGTTCTCACGTCACGGCTGCGCGCATTCCACGATATCTCGGACAGACCAGGGATTTCTACATGCCCAGAGCTCACACACAGGGTTTTGCTGTCTACCTGCCTGCATGTTCACCTCTGCATAGAGGCCATGCATGTCTGTGTTTGTGTGTACAATGTAGAGGTTCAGTCTCCCATGACTTTATATGTCAGGGATCCAGCATGGCTGGTGAAAGTCCCTAATCTTGAGTCTATCTTGGTGAAACACTAATGAACTTGTAAAAACAGGAAGCAGTGCAAAACAAATGAATTTCAGCTGGTGTTTGAAGAGCTGTCAGATCCCCTCGCTGAAATGTTTCAGAGGAACATCTTTCTGATAAAACCTCTGAGAAAAGTGGAGGAGTTTCAGAAGAGTGATTGGAAAAACAGGATGCCGACTGGCAGGCTTTGCTAATGCATTGCATCTGTAAAGACTCCAGCAACTGAACACAGCATTAGCTATGTGAGAGCCACGGAACTAGGGAAAGTTATTACATCTGAGTGTGATGGGAAGAAGGGGGAAGGGGGAGAGCAGCTGCTCTCTTTATGCATCTTGCAGTTTGCAGTTTTTTTGAGCCTTTGACATTTTTTGTTCCATCTACTTTGCTGTTAGCGTGCAGCCTTAATTCCATCACTGATGAACAATGCTGCTTTGCTGTCCAAAATCATCTTTCATGAAGCTCTCCCAGCACTTCATGAACGTTAGGGAAGCTTTGCCATGCCATAAGACATAGTGAGGGCTTGCTGGCTTCACACAGGATGCTGCACCTCTTTGCATCAGTGTCTGCTGTCTTTAGCAGATGTTATTCTCATTTTACAGTGGCTTATATCATTGGATTACAGGATCATCAAGTTTCTACTAATTTTGCCTTTTCTCCATTCCAGAGTTTCTGGTCACTGTTAAACTGACCTTCTGGTGCTGGCAGCTGGTTTTGGGGGGCTTCTTTTTCCACTCCTGTCTAGGACAGGACTGTTTCTTTTTGTCTTAACTCATGGCTCTTGAAAATCAGGGTGTGGGAGTACGACTGGAGCAGAGCCTATACAGATAAAGGAGCTCAAGGATGTTCTTGCTTCCTCCAGTTTGTACATAGTTGTACAAACTGCTAGGAATTGGGTCCTGATAGCCGGGAGAGTGTTAAAAATACAGAGTGAATTGACTTGACAGAGAGTGTGAAGCAAATTGTAGCAGAACTATTGATTACACAGACCCAGTCCTGGCTCTGTGGCTTTACCCACATCCTTCCAGTTCTGCTTTTGCTGGAGTTGTCCCTCAGAGCTGAACTGCCATCCAAGGAACACATCTGAGAGCAGAACCTGTCTGTAGGGTCTCACTGACGAGTCTCTAATACAACACACCAGCCTTACCACATACAACTGTGTACTTGCCCTCCTGCAGTGAGTTATTTCATGTTTCTTTGCATTTAATCAATCTGCAATTCAATGAAAAACTTATGCATGAGCCCTCCTAACTCAGCAAAGCACTGGAACTTCTGTCTCCAAAAATCCCTTCAGAGAATGCTTCTGAGGATGTGCATTGCTCTGTTTGGAGCTGGTGCACCCAGAGCATCGTGGTGGAGCTGAGAGCTGCCTTTGGGTGTCACAGCCCTTTCTGGGGGAGTGACTCCAAAGGTTGTAGGCTTTGTTTATGCCTAAGTGGTTTCTAACATCTGACTCATGGCAGCGCAACTACAATTCCAAACATTCTGATCTCTGCAAGAGGATCTAACAGTGGTCCCAGGAAAGTCAAGGACAGAGCAGCAAGTGAAACAATGTAAACAGGAATACATTTAAAACAACAAGATGCAGAAAAATATCCAACAAAGCTGGTCTTCATTAAACCCTTTCTCAGCTGTCTCTCTCAGCCATTCCCACTGCTGCTTTGGTGCATCCCAGTTCTGTCTGCTCCTACAGCCCTTCCCTGGAAAGCAGATGCTTTTGTGGGTGAAGCATCAGGCTGGGAGTTGGGAAGACTTAATTTTGCTACTGAGTTGGGCAAAAGCAGTGTCACGTTTCCCTTTTCAGTGCCTGTCCTGTGATTCTTATCACCCCGACCTCCCCAAAGCCCGAGTTCATGCTTAGTTCCATGTCCATGAATCACAGCAGCTGTTGTTGATGTGTTTCCATGTGTGTGGAAGGGTTTGGGAGGATCCTGGGGGCAGGCTGAGAGTAGACCTTGCAGGCAGATGCTCTCTTTGAGGAGACTATTCAGGGCAGAGCTCAAAAAGTCTCTGCTCTCCTTTCTGAATATCAGGCAGTGTTTACAGAGATATAAAAATATTTTTCAATCACATAAAAATGTCTACTCCTTAATTTCTGTATGCTCTGCTCTTTCCGTAACTAATTAATCATAATGATGTCCTATGAAAAATGTAATTATCTCAGTTGTCACTGTCCCATTTCACCGGCAAGGAAAACTCTGGGGACACCTTGCTGTACTCTAGTGGTGCTTTGCTGATCCCAGGAAACCCAGATGCCCCTTAAGCATAACCCAGGATTTACAAATCGTTCTTTGAATTTATCATGTGCTGTAACTTTCAGAGAAGAAGAATGATTTTCACATTTCTAACTTGATGCTTACTTGTCGTTTTCTTGCTTTGCTTTGGTCTGCTTCATCTTTATGAGGCAACTGGCTTCCTAGAGTAAGGGCTGCTGTCTGTTAGCTGATTACATCCCGAGTTTGAACACCCACTCTAAGCCTGGCAGGCCCTTCACTTTCTGCATTATGTTATTTTTACTGGATAAATACTTTGGTGTTATGAGGTGTTTTGTTTGCTTTTTAAAAATTTTATTTGTGTAATCACTGGGTTATTTAAAAGAGGTATCTTAATGACGACTTGCAATTTTTTTTCATTCAGATTGCTGATACTTTGATGGTAAAGTGTTCACTTCTATGACACACATTTGTTAATTTGCCAAAATTAAGGTAAAGTTTTAGGCCATGTTGTAGAAAGGTGATAGAAATGTTCAGTCACAGCTGTAGCTGATGTGTGCTTCTAACAGGAGTCAGTGCAAAAATGGAAATTTGGAACAATGGAAAATTTTATGTTTCTTGGTCTGAAATTCTAGACATCTGAGCTTAGAAAGAATTTTAATTTTGGAACCCGGTTATTCAGTATCTGTCACACACATCCAGCTTCACATTATCATATTAATCAGTGTTGTGCAATGCCAGCTTTGACTGAAAATCAGATATTGGATGAGAAAGCCTCTGACCTTGGGTGGCTGTGGGCTTGTCCCCCTTAGTGCTGGCTTCAGCCCCATCGTAACTGCTGGACCCCTGTGAACTCCAAGTCCCACAAATGTGCAATGTTGACTCTGCAAATCTGTTTCTCTGTGAAATCCTCTATTGTTCTGAGGTTGAGGCCTTGAGAATTCTCTCCATCAGAAAAAATAATTTGCCAGATGTCTTAATAAGCCCTGTGCGTTTATGGTTCTATATAAGGAGGATTTTTTTAAAGCAGCGGATGTTTATTTTTGGCAGCTTCTGTCATTTAACGATTTTCCTGCTCCAGCTACCCTCCAAAAAACTGATAAGTGTATCCTCTTCCCATCTTTCAAATTTAGAGATGAGCATCAGGACTGGGCCCATTCTGTATGTTTGGCCTAAGTCCAAACACTGTCTGAGCATGCCAGATCTGGGGAAAGTTCCAGTCCAGGTTACAGAATCTTTGGGTCTGCTATTTTGTTTTTCATCACTCAGATGAAATTGATTTAAGGGTTTAGCCTATACTTCTATTATTTAAGAAAGCATCTATGTGTGTACGTAACGGGAAAGAGAAATAGAACATTGACTTGAAAACCCTCCAGTTCTAATAAGGGAAACAGCTTTCTCATAGGTTCCCACATCATCAGTCAGCTCATCACATGCATGCTGCTGCAAGACATTTTTTTGGTGATGAATTGAATAATCACATCTGTTTCTCAAGCTTGAGAAAAGTTTAAAAAGTCATTAACATTCTCCCGTTTCCACCATTGGCAGAATCTACTTTTTTTTTAATTTTTTTTTTTTTAAACCAGAATCTTGGCAGTGTAGACACATGTGCATGTGAAAAACTTGTCTATGTGTGTTTGTGTGTGTGTGCCTGCAGCTGGTGAGTGTGTGTGATCGTGAGCCCTTCCACACAGACACACAGACAGACAGCACCCACTTGTGCACAGGCACACAGCCACCACCTGCAGGCACGGACACAGGGCTGAAACACAGGATCCTGAGGTGGAAGGGACACACAACAATCATCCAGTCCAACTCTTGGCCCTGCACAGACCCCCCAGCAATCCCACCCCGTGCTGGGAGCGCTGTCCAAGCTCTCCTGGAACTCTGGCAGCCTCGGGCAGTGCCCATTCCCTGGGGAGCCTGGGCAGTGCCCAGCACGCTTTCTGATGCCCACCACCCTTTCCCTGATCTGCAGCCTGAGCCTGCCCTGACACAGCTCCAGCCGTTCCCGGGGTGCTGTCCCAGTCACACAGGGCAGAGCTCGGAGCTGTCCCTCCGCTGCCCGTCCCGAGGAGGCTGCAGCCCCTGCTGAGACCATCCCTCGGTCTCCTCTAGACTGAGCAGAACAAGTGCCTTCAGCCACTCTCCTACAGCTTCTTCCCCAGGCCCTCCACCATCTCCACAGCCTCCTTTGGGTACTCTCTAACAGCTCAGCATCTTTCTTATACTGCAGTGCCCAAAACTGCCCGAGCACTCGGGTGAGGCTGCCCCATCCCAGCGCAGAGCGGGACAATCCTTCCCTGTCCCGGCTGGCGATGGGAAACCCCCAGGACAGGGATGTCCCTCCCGGCTGTCAGGGCACTGCTGGCTCAAATTCCACTTTCCATAGACCAGGACCCCCAGGTCCCTTCCCCCGGCGCTGCTCTCCAGCCGCATCCCCCACTCTGTCCGAAAATCCAGGTTCACCCTGTCCCAGGCGCAGAACGCGGCACTCGCCCTGATTCAACTCCATAGATCCCAGCCCTCCGATTTATCGGGGTCTCTCTGCAGGGCTCCGAAGGATGGGCTGCGTGTGTAGCAGTGCCCGCACACCCCTTTCTCCTCCCCAAAATGCGGATTTTTGGCAGCAGGAGCGCTCAGCCCGCTGCAGGCACATGCACGAGACACGAGAGGGCAGCGTCCCCTCTGCTGCCGCCGCTGCCGGGGCTCGCTCCCATTGTTATGTTTATGCAAACAGCCTTTGACATAATAGCTTTGAAACAGTTGAAAATTGGATTGTGCCTTTAGGCCAAACATTCAGACCACCACCTTGGCTATATTCATCTGCCACAGTAAATTGGGTTCAGCCTTGGCTCCGCACGCTGTATTTCAGGGAAGGATTACAGCTTAGCAATAACTTTTGTACAGGAAAGACAAATGCAAACTCCTGGCAGAAATATTGGAGCTGTTTAGTTGTGCAACCCCCTATCTGGAGGAATACAGATTGTGCTGAGAATTTCTTTGGACGTCTGAGGAGCAAATAAAACAAATTCTCCGGCTGAAATCTCTGTTCCTTTCTTTTTCAGCTTCCTAATGCAATCTAATTATGGTTTAACCTCCTGAAATAAATACCTAATAAAAGATGAACCTATTAGAAGAGTAAATTTACTGCCCACTAGTTAGCAGAAATTCTTGCCGTGCTCCCTTTAAGTGATAATGTTATTGGGATAGAACATTGTTTGACTGGTTAATGGTCCCTCCACTGCAAGACAGATTATGTGGAAAATAAAAGTCACAGCACAGCCAGTCACAGTGTCAAAGCCCGTGGTTAAAAATACTTTTAACATAAAAAGATGTGTTGAAAAGAAGGGAAAGGGTAACAGCCCCTCCAACAGGGGTTCAGCAAGAATTTAAGCTGTGGTCTAAAAAGGAGACAGTGTTCCCCAGATTTCCCAGTCAGTGCCACGATTAATTTTCTACAGGCTGCGTGACAATTTTGTTGCATATTTAAGAAAGTGAAGGTTTATTTGGTCCTGATCCCAGAGGCAATGTACTAGTTTCAACCTTTTCCAATTTATCCTAGCAAATGTGATGTGTCCATGAGATTTGGGGCTATATTCTTCCTTCTCTCTCCTAGAAGGGTGGACATCCAGATGGAAAGGAGGAGATGGTGTCAAAAGCTCTGCATGCTGGCAGGAGGGATCTGAAGGTGAAGTTGGGTGGGGACAAGGTGAAGGCTTGGGAGAGAAGAAAAGCAGCAATTCCTCTGGCACTCTTCCCCTCTGCATCTCTAGTTTCCATCTTGGTGCTGGCCCATCAGTGGATTAATGAGGCCATTGACTTTGCCAGGGGTGGAGAATATAAATAAAAGCAATTTCCTGGCCTAGCTCCCACTGAAACCTAATCCAGTGGGAAGAGAAAGGCTCTCCTCTTAAGACGAAGGCTTTTTTAGATCGAGTGGTAGCTGAGCTGCTGATAACTTTATTGTGAAAGCAAGATGATTTTTCAAATGATACACTGAGCTTTCTAAATTCATACAGGCTTGCTACTACTACACCAGCTACTTCAAGTGTGTAAATGGGGTGACACGTGTTGTTAGCAGGAATGAATAACAAAAACATATTTCTTGTGTAAGTATCTAAATATTTTCCAGGATTTGGCATTTGCCCAGATCTCTTTATGTTGTACCTGTGGGGGTCTTTCCTTTGGACAATCTTAATTCTCCTTTGTTTACTGCATATACCAAGATCACACCCCCTGCTTTTAAGGCTACAGAATACAGCAAGGATTTTACCTGCCTGTCACTGCTTCTGAATGAAGCAGTCTCTTTATATTAGCATTGGAAGCAGTAGTTACACTTAACCAAAAAGTAGAGCAAGCATGGAAAACTCTGCTGTGTGCATCCCCCATTGGCTGTGATGGACCAAAATCTGAAGCAAAAGCTCCCATGTTCACATTTTCAACAGGAACTCTGCCCTGAGATAAGGAGCCTCTAGTGCCTTCCACAGTCAAGAGACAACAGCTTAGTTGAAGTGGGACAGCAGGAGCATTACACATGCTCTGTTCTAGGAATAAAACTGTCAGAATTAGCCCACTTCATTAATTAATTTATTTTTCTAGTCACACCTTGCTCTCCTATGCAGCAGTTTTGCCAAGTGGGTGAAATATTTGGTGCTGGCCTCTGCCAGAAAACAGAAGTCACTAGCTGAAAATGAATAGGAAGTCACACATAATAAGAAAACCATATATTTCCATAGTACTATGAGGAAGTTTTGCTGCTTGAAAAAAATGCTTGTTTCACAAAAACACAATTAATCNTCTCTCTAGATGTCTTCAGTATGGTCCCCCCCATTTATCAGGCCTCACACACTGAATACAGCAGTATTTTTATGGACAAAACTGAGTGAGCTGGCTGGATTTTGCTGTAGCAGACTCTGATGTGCTAAAGGCTCTTTGTCATATATCACAGTCAGAAGTCATTTATTATCCTGCTTTCCTTTGGGAAGAGACTGGGGCAAAAGATCCAAATTCTACCTTTCCTTTTCCTCAAGTGTGTGTTTTATAATCATCACTTATTAGCAGGATTATGGTAGCATCTAGGTAATCTTGCCAGGATCGGGGCATTATTATGATGAACAATGACAGAAGTCTATTCATTAGAGTCCAGAGAAATTGTTTTGCTTGGCTGTAAAAGCACTTGGGCCAAGGAGGTCAGACAGCTTTATTCAAAGTCCTCTGCCCGTGTTACCAACTCTCGTGATATTATCAAAGTCTCCCACCATCCTGGGCTTTTCAGTGAGCAGCACCTCCTGCTGTCATGTGAGTCCACAAGAAGCTCAGCCTTCATTAAACCACAGACATGATTCAAGCCCTGTTGATTTCAAGTGAAAAGTCTGAAAAATATGGGAAGCAGAAGGCAAATAATTACCCACTTGAGATATATAGAGATAATACATATATATATTAATTAAAACATTTTTTTTGGAAGGTCAACTTTGTAGATTCTTGGAGCTCACTGGAGACAGGGCAGGAGCTGACCTTGGAACTCCTTAGCCCTGTGTTTTTCCATTCCTGAGCCTGTGCCCTCTAATGCTGGTGCAGAGCAGGAAGGAGGGTGTGAAACACCTTTTTTGTGTGACTCAGGGCCCTGCCAAGGCAGGAAGGATTCCTCATAACCTGAAGGAGGCAGAAAGAGTGTGGCTAAATACTCCTAAAATAATTACTTCACAAAGTGAGGTTCTGTTTCAGTCTAGCCTACCCATCTCAAAAGGATGGCTATTCCCCTTGCATTTAGAGGGTGAAAAGCTGGGAGCCAAGAATAAGTAGAGGGAAAGGGGTTATGATAAAAATATATCTTTCTTCTTTCTCAAGATTGTCTTCCCCACAGCCAAACACACACGAATGCTGTATCTCATTTATCCTTGGTTTCTCCTTTCCCTGTCTAGCCCCTTTGTCTCCTGTCTCTATGCCTTGTCAGATTATTTACCCATCCAGGCTCCCAGGCTCTTGCCCAACTCTAGCAGCACTTAAAATGCTGGTTTTCAGGAAAGCACTATTTACAGCAGACTGAGGTAGGATCTGAATTAGGATTAACCCAAAGAAAGCAATTATCTTTATTGGAGTTTTTCTGATAGCCCCAATTTCTGTTTTGTTCCCCTTTGAGTACAGAGGGGTGAGTTCAAATAGGATTTTTTCTACCAATGGAATCCTAAAAATCCTGAAAATAGAGGAAACCCTGAATTCTCTTTCTACCAGCCCCCGCCCACCCTC
>WEIU01009166.1:1267037-1281129 GCA_013389925.1 Aegithalos caudatus
TTCTCCCCCCCCCCCCCCCCCCCCCCGCTTTGAGCCACAAATCCTGGGAGCCCTGTGGCCCTAACTGATGGGCAGAACTTGCTAAAACACAGATTGCCCCACTCACAGGAAACCAAAATTGTTGAAACAAATGCTGGAACGAAATTCAGGAATGAGAAGGTTTTTCATGGATTGGAAATGCCAGTTCTCAGTTTGTTTAGTTCTCAGAAGACTTTGAAGCTTTTGGGTTGATGTTTTTTGTTTTAGAAACAAAATAGCTGCCTGGTCTCTTGAGTCTATGCCAGGAGTCCACACTCCCAGGAACCCTTTTGTGCTGTCTCCACATTATTTTCCAGCAGAAAAGTAATTCACAGGAGAGTTTCCATCCAGTTTCATTGGGAACCTCTACTCAGTCCTAACAAGCCTGGTACTACCAGGGGAATCCTGGACCCCATTTTGAGACCTGCTTAATTCTTGCACCTCCTTGCTTTGACCTTTGCCTTGCCATCCCAAACTCTGTGTGAAGAGGGGCCTTGCTGCCTGAGTAAAGGCTGCCAGAATTCAAGGTCTTCCTTCCTATTCTGAGAGCCTGTGTGGAGAACTTTCAGTCCTGTCCTTTCAGTCAAAGATTTTTTTTTTCCTTTCCTCTTTCTTTCCCTTCCCTCTACAATTAATTAGCTAATAATTTTGCTACTGATCCATTCTTCATTAAATAGCTGAATCCCTTTTGTTAGATCTGGTCGGAACAAAGGTGGGAGAATTTATGTCTTAATTTTAGTTCATTATGGCAGAGAGCATCCCACCCCATCACTCTCCCTCTCCCCCTCCCCCTCTCCAAGCCCTCCCTCTTCCTTTAGAGGATCAGTTATCACTTTGCCCCTAAACTCCTCACATTCTGCAGAGGCATTGGAGGAGCCTTCACTGCCCTTTATCTTCTGCCGCCTCATTAAGAGAAATGAACCTGAGTCTGAGAGAAATGACACAAGGGAAATAAAAATATAATCCCTTGGTGCCACCTATAATGAATTGTTATGAAAACCATGAAAATATCTGTCTGCAGATATTGTTCTTTGATTTGAAGTCAGTGTTGTAAGCGGTAATTTTTGTCATTAAAGCTGTTAATCTGCGCAGTGTTCCTCATAAGTTTTTATGAAGAAAAACAGCCCTGCTGCCTACATGCTCATGCAGGGAGCTTCTGAGCACTGCTACATGAACAGGGTGCCTTTGAATAATTATCTTTAATTATAGCTGAGGTGGTTGTCTGTCTCAGAGATGGGGTTGTTTCGTGGCAGCCTGCTGGCCACTGCCGAGAGGGTTTGGAATGAACTGGTTCATCTGAACCTTGCTGACACCAAAGTCCTCAGCTGGCTGCTGGTGGGGGACATGTGGGAATGTCCTGGAGCTCTGAGCTCTGTGTGTGTGTGCAATTAGCTGCACTGATTGCCCCAAGCCCGTGCTTTTGTGTTTGGGATGGGGTTGTGAGGGATCAGAGATGAGCTGTGGGGAGCAGAGGTGTGCTAGGAGTCCTTCCCCAGCAGTCCCAGAGCTGATTCCCCTCTGCAGTCCAGCTTCAGCTTTTTTGGAGTGGGGTCTTCTTCTGCCACATCCGAGTGCTTCCCTGAGATGCCAGGCAGCTGCTTTTCATGCAGTGCATGCCAGGTCAGGGCATGCCCCCTTCAGCAGCACGACTGCACTCCATCACCCCCAGGTACACTCCAGACAGAAATCACTGATGTTGGGGAGGGCAGAAAGCCTGGCAGCCTGATGGTGTTTAGATTCCTCAGACTGAAAGGAGCTATGGACATACTGGCCAGAAGGAAATGGCCTCAAGTTGCACCAGGGAAGGTTTAGATTGGACATTAGGAAAAAATTTCTTCACTAAAAGGGTTCTCATGCACTGGACAAAGCTGTCCAGCGATGTGGTGAAGTCACCATCCCTGGGGATATTTAAAAGACACATAGCTGTGGCACTCTGGGGCATGGTTTAGTGGTGGGTTTGGCAGCACTGGATTAGTGGTTGGACTCGATGATCTTAAAGACCTTTTGCAAGTGAAGTTATTCTGTGATTCTAAGGAAAATCAGACTTTGAAAGGTTTTTTGCACCTCCCTCACAGAATTAGCTCCCTGCTGAAAATGGCTATATTAACCTGCAGTCTGATCTTGTAAGGATTTCCTTATTCCCATCAGAAATTAGGTAAAGTCTCAGTGCTGATTTACACTAGGCAAACATTTGGCTTAATTGCTTGACTTCCTGGATCTTAGCACAACCACAGGCACCCCCAGCTCTGCAAATATTTAGGTTCCCATTTGTGGAAAAGATGAAGGCTGAGACTGATCTCCACTGACTTTGCAGAAAGGGCATTGTGAAGTGCATGAGAATAAAGGCAACATCAGAGACTTAAAAATAGAAATAAAAGACCAAGAAAGAGAATGAGTTAATAAATCTTTCAAGACACCAAGTTGATGGAATAATGAAAACAACTACCAGGACTTGCCATGGCCCCTTCCCCTTAAAGGAAGCTTCTTCCCCATTTGGTCTGTGCTTTTAAAACAGAAGGGTTGTAAATAGCTTATGGTTGAAGGCATAAGACATTCATTGTCTTTTCTATTCTTATGCAACTGTCCACTCTGAAATCCTGGTATTTCACTCTTAAACATCTGGAACTAGGATTCCTGTATATAATGCCCATAATCTCTGTAGTCATTTATGTTTCCTGAAATTCTCAAAAGTATGCCTAGCATCAGATCTTTTATTTAGGCAGCTTGAAGCTGTGAGAATTCCTGAGAAAAAGTTGTTTATTGGCTCTGCTTCAAGGTAGAGAACTCCAAAATGTGGCAAATTACCCTTTATGCTCCAGGCAGAGTAGCAGTACAGGACAGGCAATTCTTCCCTTGCTTCTGACATCCTACAGCTCAGCAAGTATTTTCCAGCATTTTTGGGGATGTAAGAGCAAGCTGATCAGGGAAGAGGGTTCTGCAGATGCCATTAACATGGTAGGCTGAATCTGCTGACAATAAGTCAATGATTCTTTCTGACATGACTCTAAGAGTAGCAGAAGGACGTCTGTAGGATGACTCATGTTAATGGAAGAGTGGGATGTATGACTTGAGATTTAGGACAGATGTCAGGTTCAGGGAACTGTGGTGTAAGGAAGGTAATTTTTACTGGCATAGTGGAGGGAGACAACTTGTCAGAGTGATGTTGACTCCTTTTTTTGGTATTGTTTGGGCACGTCCTCTGGGAAGATGGCAAATGGAAAGGGCAGAGGAAGATCTGGCAACATCCCGTGCCAGATGGAAAGTTGTCTTCCAGCAGACAAATAGACCATGGGGTGGTGGTGATTCCATCACCTCCAGTTTGCAAAGCCTTGGAAGAGTTGGGAAGAGATTTTTTTATTATCTCCAGTGCAGTTAGGGTGGTTGTTCCCTTTCAAACCTGCCTGTGTGTTGAGTTTGCACCATTCTTATGTGTTGATTTAAATAATGGACCCATTTCAAACATGCCCAACTCCTATGGAGACACCACTTCAAGAGTTATGCAATTCTTTTTCTGTCTTGCACACTCATGCTCATCAACAGAAGCTAAACATTTGTAAGTCCAGGTTTAAAATAGCAGAGAGCAATCCACCAAGTTAGTTCAGAGTTCTCATAACATCAGGAGAATCACATCTTCTGATTTCAAGCTCCTGGTCTTGCTTTTCCTGCTTTTGAAGAAGTCTAAGTGTTCCAGGACAATTCATAGGCTAAGAGAGGCCCAGCAAAGACATTAAGCAGAATTGTGATACTTCCTTTTCTTTGTTCAAGAAGGGTACGTGGGTTGCACTCTGAATTTCATTCTGATAACTATAACAGTAAGATCTACAGTAATGATTAAAAAAGCCTTTGAATGATTTCCAGTCTCTCCTCCCACCTCCTAAAAGCTGAGGTAAAGTTCTATCCAGCTGTCATTGGGAATAAGAAATTGAACCAGACACCTTTAGCAATATTAATCTTATTTATGTAAAGTCAATCCTTAATTGATATTGATGTACATTCTGTAGGGCAAGGATCAGGGCTGTCTAGTTCCACTTCCATGTGTGACCTGCACCCTATCCCAGACCTTTTTCTTTACTGGTTGTCTCTTTGAGCACATGACATTTATCTGCCACAATCTCTGCTGCATTTTGTCCCTCCTGTTCACAGAAATGATTGCAGCTGGAATTTGAGTGGAATTTCCTGCTCTCCCTGGTTTCCGTGTTCCTTCTTGCCACAGGGTCAGGACAGGAAGTGGGATTTTGCAGAATATTTTGAATGTGGTGTGGGAGACTTAAGAAAAAAGTGAAGTTCAAATGGTATCCACTGCTGCATCTGCAAATGTGCCAGTGTTTGTTCCATTGTGCTGCCGTTTATTGGATTTTATTTTTTCTGAACACAATGGGATCCCGATTCACAATAAGAACTCAGACAGTTCTGCCTTATACAGATAACAGTAGGAATGCCCAGAATAATTTGGGAGATATTAGGTAGATGATAAATTTCACAAGGCTCCACTGAATAGACAGAATCTTATTTTACAAGTAGAGAAGTGAAGACCTCAATTAAAGATGAGTTGCTGGCTTAAAAAGAGAAGGAGAAAGAAGGGCAGGGATCACATCCCCTGCACTCCTGGCTGGTAGGCACCCAAACATCTCTCTGTGACCCCAAGAAGACATTTCTTCCACCAGGTTATAACAGATTCCAGAGCCAGTGTGAGCTGAATAAGCAGATAACCCAGCACATTGTGTGCTACCTCTGGTTGCCATAGCAGAAAGACTCCTACGGACAAAGCCTTTGAGTTGCCTTGTCATTTTTTGTGGATGGAGGAGGAGGAGCAAATTGATGTACAAAAGAGGAAGCTGGATACAGCCTGGGATTGAAAGCCACAGGGCTTCCTTTTCTGCCTTCTCCACTGGAGCCTTGTGTTCATTCCCCACCCGGACTGTGAGGTTTCTCCTCTCCCCACACAGGGATGTGTTACCACGGTGCCAGGAGGCTGGAGACCTTACAGGCCTGTCAGGGAGGGCTGTTCTGAGCCAGGCTCTGCCTGCTGATTTCCAGTGCAGCCCTTGCAGCTCGGACACCCAGGGTCAGTCAGCTGCAAGGATGAAACAGCTTCCCGTACTCTCACAGCAAGAGTCAGGCTCTGAGCCCTGGCCAGCAGAGTCTGGCTGGGAAGCGTGGGAAACTTAACAGTCAGAGAGAAAATCTGCTCTATCAAGGGCTGCTTTCCTGGGGCTGCAATTTCTAATGCATCCAGCACATTTTTGGGGTAATCTCTACTCCTGGAGCAACATTTGGAAGAGTGGAAAGAAGTATTTTATCTTCAAGAAACCAATTTGTACAACAAACTGAGAGGGACACTGTCAGTCACTGACAAAGTGAGCAGAGCTCCACAGGTCTCAGGCTGCCACCTTTTGCTGAACCCATTAACTGTTTCCTTAATGACAGAAGAGTGAAGTGGATTTTCCTCTTCATTACTTTTAGTGTAGGATATAGGTTTTTAAAGTGGATCCCTTCAGAAGGAAGGAATAAATTAATACATTGGAGTTTTCTTTTTCCAAGTCTAATCTTTATGTCAATGCAGTAGATTCTCTTCCCCTTATTTTCTCTTCAAGTCTCTATTTATTTAAGTTCAAGTTGATAGTTTTCCTTCAATATCTCATTGTAACTGCCTCCTTTGCTAGGACAGTTTAGGGATATTAATGTGATTATTGTAGACATGCTTTGCTCAGCTGTTTGTCCACTGTGAATTGTTGCGACTGTCCAGCAATCAAAATATCCAAATATTGTAGACTGTAAGTCAATCAGGACTGAACTTATGTGAGAAGCATTCATTTAGGGTTGGTGTTGGGCAAGATCTAGGAGCAAATGTCTCTGACTCAGTGGGAGCACTTGCGACCTGCCTCTTGCAATCACTTATTGCAAAATTGTGATATTTGCTTATTTAGCCAATCAACACAGCTTCAGTCCTACAACATTAACAGTTGCACCCACTGCAAAATTACCCTGAACTTACTGGTTCTGCTTTTCAGACAGGTTCATGGGAATTCTATTTTTTAAATTTCTGCCCCGTGCTGCTTCCATTTCATCTCTTGGTCTGGGACGTGTCCAAGTGTGCTGGGTGATAGCAGAAATCCCACCAAGAAGAAGCTCATAGGCTTGTATCCATATCAGCCTTGATTTGTAAACAAGAAACACGATGGAAATGATTTTGGCAAAGGCTCTGAGCTATTCCATATATGAGGATTATGATGAAAGTGCACAAGGCTGGTGCAAGATAACCTCAAAGTTCCCTACAAATATTGTTGTAGACAAAACCTGAATGGCTGTAAAGAAATGTATCTATCATGAATGAACACATATGTTCATTTTTCATGTTTTGGGTGCATAAAAGTTTTTTTTTTAATACACTTTTCAGGAAGAAATGTTGAAATATTTAATCTCTAACCAGGTCTTACTTGGGGTAAATAGCATCCTTTTCTCCTTTTCTTGCTACAGCCATGGCTGGTACAATGTCAAGGGAAAATTGAATGCTGCCAATGTACAGCATTCTTTATCTGCTGGGTTCAACTGGCACCTGTGATTTATCCTGCCATATGCCTATGTGTTATTTCTGCTTCCTTCTCTTATGGTCCTGAACTGGGGCTTCTTCCAACACTGCTGTAACAGAAACTATTATCTATTTCCACACTACTATATGTGCTTCATAATTACTTTAAAACTCTTGTTTTGACTCCATTCCAGTCAGATTAACTCTGGTATTCTTACTTAAAATATACAGAATTAAGGCCACAGATATGGTGATGGCTACACACACAAAGGCATCCAAAACTCTAATTTCTATTTGGTTCCTAAGGAAAACTTACATGTTCATGTCTGTTTATGGACTGGAGTTTGAAAAAATTATTTACAGAGCCTAATTTTCAGATGGAGATAAATATTGCCTGACAAAAACCCCAATGAAATTTATGTCCTGTATGAGTTTTTCAAAGTTCTTCAGGAAGTCACCAACTAAGAAAGGCACCAGATCCACATCTCCTGACACCGAGCCTCACTACCTAATTGATATATTTCATACTTGCAGGAACGTAGCCAATTTTTAATCTTTGATCTTGGTGTGAACCTACTCAGTGCTATAAATGTTGAATTTTTACTGTATTTTTATGCTGTTACAATTACAAAAATGACTTCTCATATTTATCTTCCTTCAGGAACACAGTTATTGGAATCGGTTCTTTGAAACCCACGATTCCGCAGTTTTTTACCCCCCTCCGGGCTGTCTCCAAGCAGTGACACCATGTCTAGGTCTCATCTAACAGCCCTAATGAGAAAGCCAAGCGAGGAGCCCATCACGAGGTCCATGTGTCCTGCAGGATTCAGGGCTGTGGCAGTGAGTCAGGCTCAGCACCGCGCTCTGCCTGCGCTGCTTTATGGGCTCCCCGACCCGGTGAAGTCACCGGGCCATTGGTGTTGGGCTCTGGGGTGAGCAGCGTGTGGTCTCCTTGGAAACTGCCGAGTTGTGCGGGAAGGCAGGAGCTTGTGTGTCCCAGAAACAGAGCCAGCAGAGCCTGATAGGAGATCTCCAGCCGGAATTTCACCGGAGGAAACCGTGTCTGATAGCTTGGCCTGCCAAGGCTTTCATCTGACCTGCTGCTGTCCCAGGCTGTCACCCCTGTGACCTCCTGTTAAAAATACCAGCGTGTTTCCTTGCTGGCCGGACATCCTGCCAGCGAGCTTTGGTGTCCCAGGCAGCTGAAACTCTTGGAGAGCCCTGCTGCCACAGGGGACTGGACAGTCAGCAATTCAGCCTTCAACCCCACGGCTTCTTTAGAGGCATCTGCTTCCCCACGCTATCACAGGATCATTTAGCCTCCAAGATCATCGAGTGCAGCCTTATCTATGATTAAAGACACTGTGTGCTGGAGGATTTTTTTCTCAAGCTAATCTTTATGTCAATGCAGTAGATCCTCTCCACCTAATTTTCTCTTCACCTCTCTATTTATTTAAGTTCAAGTAGGTAATTTTCCCTCAATATCTCACTGTAACTGCCTCCTTTACTGGGATGTGCACAACAGCATGTTAAAATCAACACCTACTAATCAACAATTAACTCCAGTGCCAAATATTCCCCCCTCCTTTGTGATAACAGCTTGACATTTTGTAGAAAGGAACTACCAGCTCTGAAAATCAGAATATGAGTTGTCTCCAATTCCTCTGCTCAAGCTCTGCATTGTCACAGATTCAGCCTCTGTTGGTTATTTTTTAACTTCTATTAGAAGAGCACCTGGGGGGACAGGAGCTCCCTGGCCAGGTTCTGTAGAAGGCAGGTCCAGCCCCAGAGAACTCCTGGGCCATGGATGAACCCTACAGCAGAGGAGGAATTGGACAAATTGGGCAGATGAGGTTTAGAGAAAACTTTCTGCAGTGTTTGACAGAAAGGTCAGCTGGCTGCTGGATTGATAGACAGCAATGGGAAGAGTCTGTAAGCACTGAGCTCGAGGAAATGGTAAGACATGCTTTGCCAGAGGATAGGTAATTGGACAGGATTTTGGCACAAGTGGGTGGAGCAGTGTGGGAGAACACATGGCAATGCTTAAGGGAGAAGTTGGCTTGCAGCTTCTCAGGCTTGTCCAGGACACAGTAAGCCCAGGAAGTACCCATTTTTTTTCCCTGCAGAGATAAAAAACAGCTTTACTTTTAAAACATCTCATTCTACAAAACTGCTTTTCGTTTCTGCTCCAAAAAGTTTCTTAACTTTGTTTTTATTTGTTTTATATATCCTATGAAAATTACAGTGATCAAAATCTTAAAATGTATCTTTTAGTACAGGTTTTCAGACTTATTACAAAGCCACATTTTGAAAGGCAGACACTGAATATTGTGAGGGAAAACATTTCACCAAAAAAGTCCTTGTTCATTTCCTTTGTTGGATTTTCATAAAATCTGTAAAAAGCCCTAACCAGGTTAAATGCTGTGGCTAGCAAAAATTTCCATCTTTGTTGAAAAGGTATTTTTCCTGAGAATCATTCTGATGAAAACACTTCAACCACCTCCTGGAATTAGAAAGAAATATTATTATAAGATATTTGCCCAAGTTTCCTAAAGGGAAACAAGTGTCGGCATTAGATAATTAGAAACCAGGGACTCAGCCTTTTCTCAAACAACTGAACAGAGCTTCTTTGAACTCATCTTGACTTCTCAGTGCTGTGTCAGAGGAGGAGATTAGTGTTGGAAAACATTCTAGGGACAGGAGTGAATGCTGGACTGTTTAAGAATGAAAAAATTGCAGACCAAGCCCTTTTCCCCTGCCCCAATCCCTCAGCTACTGCTCTTGCTTTGGGAGACAGGATATGTCTCAATTCCAGAACTGCAGCCACTGAAGTGCTGGATGGAGGTTCCCTGTGGAACAGGAGGCATGCTCTGAAGAGCTTGGAGGCAACAACAAAAACAACAACAAAGAAAGGATGGAAAAAATGAAGAGTTTGAAGCACAGCTTCTGCTGCTAGTAATAGGAAATTGAGATGTAAACTCACACCAAAATATATAGCTGAGATTTTACAGCAAATGTTTGCCTAGGAGACAGGGCAATCTCACTACAGGAGGTGGTAAGGAACACTGAGCATACAGGTCCAGGAAAGGAGCAGTGTGCTACAAAGAGGAGCTGCGCTGGCAGAAGTGTATAAAGAGAAATTATGTTCTTTGTTCAGGGGAAAATTTTGGATTGGAATGCAGTTCACTCTCTTAACTATTGAGGAAAGTAACACAGAAAGAGAGTGCTTCTGGGAGATTTCCATTAGAAATTGCAAAATCTTTTTCCCCCTTTCTCTGCCCAATGCAATTAAACAGTAATAGGAGTGCGTTGCACAGTTTATGAAGCAATAATCCAGTTCCCAAATGGCTAAACCAGGAGACTGATGGCCAAATCATTTATCCCAATGAGGAAAATAGATTATTGCTCAGGAAAGCAGCAGGATGGCATTGTTACAATTATTCTGCTGTCTCAGTTTATCAGTTCAAAAATCTAGATAGGAATTCTTTCCCTGGGATCGGTTTCTGCTTTCCTTGCTTGCACTGCCAGTCCTGAGTGAGGAGTCCTGCTGACTGTGCCAGGATTACCTGTGGAGCAAAGTGCAGCTCTCAGTGAGTGAGAGTGACAGGGAGAGGGTTTCAAGGCTGCAACAAAACATGGTAGCTGGTGAAGTCAGTGCAATTCTGGCTGGGAGATGTGGAGACATAACATTATGAAGTAGGAATGTAACAGCTCTCATGTGGCTGCAC
Organism: Aegithalos caudatus; assembly: GCA_013389925.1. Taxonomy (NCBI): domain Eukaryota; kingdom Metazoa; phylum Chordata; class Aves; order Passeriformes; family Aegithalidae; genus Aegithalos; species Aegithalos caudatus. The sequence continues at coordinate 1,277,313 of WEIU01009166.1, forward strand.
TGGGGATATTGTGCTTAGTTCTAAGCACCTCGTTAACAGAACTGTATTAACAAACTGGAGGGGATCCAGAGAAGAGAAAGTCAGTTGGGTATGTTGATTTATGATTTAAGATGGGCCTGAGTGGCTGATGTCCAATCTGAATCCATATTGGAATGCCTCCAGATCCTGCAGATGTTCATGGGTTCAGGACTTTACGATCCTGAGTCGGCTGAAGGCTGCAGAAAGATTCCCACTGGCTCCACTGATCACTTGATTTGGGTCTGCTTGAGGCTGAAGAGTGATTAAGGCTAAGGATATATATATACATAACTTGGAAAAAGAGTAAATAGAGGGGAATGTGATGTCAGCTTGGAACTATTAAAGAGTGCAAATGTGAGGACCACCGTCTTGGCTGACATACTGGGAAAATGAACTGGGGACCTTCAGAGTTGGAAGCAGAAGCTTTTTAATATCATCAGCCAAGGTGACCAGACTGCTGCATGTCCCCCTTGTATGGATGTGGGAAGAGAGGAGAGTATAGGGTACCCTCAGGGATAGTATTACCATGGCCTGACAGGCATAAGGAAATTAGCATTAATTGACAGAGCCAACACTTTAGGAGCAGGGTGATAAATTTAAGACAAAGAAATGAGTTCTGGATCCCTTAACTAGTGAATATACCCCTGTATATTTTTTTCTGCATAAGCTCTTTGAATGATCAGGTGGACAGATACTCAGAAAGCAGATTGTTCTTGCTGATTTTTTAGGGCTCAATGTCATAGAACCATGAAGTACAATGAGACTCTCTTCTTCCTCACTGTTCCCAATTAGACCTTATTTTGATCCTGAGATTGTCCATTAGTATATGGTCATAATTACCATTTCAGTTAGAGCTAAGACTGCTACACAGGTGCTACTTACTGCCCTGAAGCCAAATCTCTTAAATCTGCTGGAATACCTGTACATTTCCTTCCTAACCCAGTTCTGGTGAAATGATCCTGGCTACTCCTTCTCCAAACCATTAGGAAAAGCGTTGCTCATCTGGATCATTTTGACAGAGGCAGGCTGGAGAGTGCCAGCAGGTGCAGCCAGCTCTGAAGATGTGCAACAGTGGCCTTGGAGATTATGTCCAACATGACACTGAAGAACATTCAGGTACACAAGTTATTAGATGGGAAGGATGACAAACATGATGATTTCAGAAGCTTTCTTTCCTTAATAAGTTCAGCCAAAAAAAGATATTTATTTACATATTCCCAATGGCATACAAATCTGACTCAGGTGGAGAGCCTGCTTGTTCCCAGAACACCAAGAAACTTCAGAGAAATTTAGGCTAAAGGCTCATTTGTTTCAAAATTGCATATTTGCTGCCTGCTTTGTTTCTTTGCTTGGCTGTAAAGCATAACACAGGGATGCTGTGAGCTTTTCTTTCAGATCCTCGCAAACATCTGCTGGTTTTATACTCCAAATGCTGCTTACAATATAAAATCATATCCCAAACAAAAGATATTTCTCTACAAATAAGGAACCAATTAATGTCAGAAAGTCTAAACCAATATATTAAAAGAAAAACAACCAAAAAAGAAAAGCAAATGTGGCTGAACTGTGAGTATCTGATAGTGCTGTGATGCCCAGGGCTGTTGGCTCCAGCCAATGCGGGTTGGGATTGAATTTACTTAGTTCTGTATAAACAGTGGATCACACAGGGGTTTTCTGATTGTTTTTTTCAAAAGTACAAATACGATGCTGGAAACCCCCAATGGATGTTGTTTCAAGGCAGTGACATAAGATGGGGCTAAAATCTTTGCAAACTTAGTAGTGCCTTAGCAGACCTAGTAATATCACAGCAGGGAACAGCAACGTCACATCTGGAACATTATAAAATTGGCAATGCTGAAAAGGCATTAGTAAACATTATTAAGAATTCCTTGCAGGCAATTAGACTGCAACAATATCTTTGGAGAAAGGTTGTTTTTTTTTTTTTCCTTTTGTGTCTTTATTTCTATCTTGCTAATGAGGGACTAATGAGCCACAGACTTGTTACCTAGGAGGGATATCTCAACAAAGCTCTAGTGAACTTAAACCCAGTATTTACAGACTGGTGACTGTTCACATTCATTATATGTTTTAAATGAGGAGGGACTACAGTAAAAAAAAAAAAAAAAAAAAAAAAAAAAAAAAGAAACAAGTTGTTCCTAGCTGAGAGGCTTCTGAAACACTAAATGTCAGAAGTTTCCTAATGTCAAGGTTACAGCCTTCCACCTTTCCCACCATTTAAGGCTGAGCACAGTTACACGTTACCAAAATATTAGTCTTCTCTGACCATTGCAAAACCTACTTTTTGGTTTCAATGATTTCAAGAGATTTTTGTTTTGTTTTGTTTCTTTGCTTCCTTAGGAAATCAGGCTACTAAGGACAACCTGTAAGCATTCACTGTCTGTGTAGGGGTACATTGGCACATGCCTGTTTCAATCAGCCCCTGCTCACAATTTTTTTGCAGTGTCTTTTTCTCTGTCTTTTTCTGGCTACCTAATCTTAACTATCCAAGAGGCTGCAGATAAGACACTGGAGAATCTCAGGCAGAGCCTACTTGCAGTTCCAGGCCCAAGGAAATCACTCAGAGCTTATCAGCAGCTCTGATACCAGCAGTGATTGGGGTAAGTGGGTGGGACTTGGGAGCCATGGCTAAAATGAGTTGCTCTGCTACACTTTTCCTATGTGCCCTTGAGCAACCCATGCATGGACAGGTTTTTTTTTAAAAGCCTCCCTCTCTTACAGCCTGGAGGCCAAAACCTGTCCTGAGACACCAGGGTGGGTAGTCCGTGACGGAGACAAACATCACTGGGATGTGCCCTTGGAGCACTGAGCACAGTGACCTCTGTGACTGGATCCCTTGAGCAAGCCCTCAATGCCAAGTGAGGGGAATTGGTTTCCAAAGGGTACAGTCACCAGGACAGAGTGTGTGTGACCACACAATAAATCTATTTCCACCTTCCTCTGCTCTTCACACCCCAGAAGATCTTCATGAGCCAAGACATGGTGGCAAAAGCAGTTTCACAGAGCCATTGCTCACAGATTGGGAATGTGCAAACCCTTTTGTATTTAGAAACAGCTGCTTTGACACAGTTTCCTTTGAAAAGATGCACAAAAGGTTTTGGTTGATTTTCAAGAACAAATTAGGGAACCTTGAATGCTGCCACAGAAGAGTTCTTGGGCAGCTCACTTTCTCTTGAGTTTTTCCAGGCCTATTTTCCCTTGGGATGTCCAGTTAAGTTGCTTAAGCTGCTGGTTCCTGTGGCATCTTGGACTTTTCACCTTGACCCCCTTATCCTTGGCTTCTCCCTCTTCCCAGCCTGTATCCCACAGACTTATTTGTTTTGCCTGGTCTGTTACAGAAGCCACGATCTTCACTGGGAGCTGATGTCTGGGCCTTGGCACCCTTTGTTAGCACAGGGCTAACAAAGGACTCCAATTCCAGGCTTTCCAACTGTTCACCCACATAGCTTCATGTCAGCTGGGCAGGGATGTAAACCTGCAATTGCCAAGAGCAGGGTGGCTCTCCCACCTGTTCCATCATTTCTGCACCTTATGTGCACTTACTCTGAGGACTGTAAGCAATTACTCTGTTAGGTACTAAATACAATATGCAGCACATGGTAGTGTAAAATTATGGAATTTGGGGGTTTTAATGAGCTCAGGTGCAATACAAAAGAACTTTTTTTTTTTTTTTTTCCCTGTCCATAAAATTATATGGCTTGGAATCAGGGGGTTTATACAGCCCTGGACAAAACCATTTTATTTAAAGGGTGGGTAGAAGTGTGTGTGTGTGTGTGGGGGG
>WEIU01009166.1:1281147-1306443 GCA_013389925.1 Aegithalos caudatus
TGTGGGGGGGGGGGGCGTGTGGAGGAATACAACAACAACAACACCCCAGCCCAGCACAATTATATGCAGATTTGTTCATAAATCTGGGCTGGAGCAGATGTGCTGCACATGTTGAAAATCCAGAGCATTTTGCTGGAACTTAAAACATAAACATGAACCTGTTTCCAAAGAGGAAAATCTGCTCACAGCAAGGAGCTGACCCTGTGCTTTAAACAAAGATCAAGTCCGTTCTGCCTATTGTGCCTTTGCCATGTGTTTACTTTCCTTGCTTGGTGCCTAGGGTAGCTTAAGGAGTAGCCAAAAGAAAAGAAGCAATTTGCTTAGGTCTTAAAAGAGCCAGTGGCACTTCAGGCTTAAGGAAACAAAAGGTAGAATGTGACCCAAGTCATCTGGCTTTCAAGGGTCCTATTAGACTGGGTCAGCAGTATCATGCCGAATCTCACATCTGTATTTTTAGAAGTCTTTTGCCCTGTAGCTAAATCTTGTAGAAAAACATAACTGCACTTCACAGTGGGTAAGGCTGTAAGAAATACTCTGCTTTAAACACAAGCCTGCACTCTGTAGGCAGTTGGAAGTGAAGCTGGTTGAGTGATTAAATTCCTTTTGAGGGTAGCAGGGCACGTTCATGAAGACTCTGCATCCTGACTGAGTGCCACCATATTTTATTTTCTTAAAAGCGACAACTGAAGTGCTGGTGGCCCCTTGTATCCAAGGCAGGGAGTTCCCAGATTTCAGCATGGTCTGATGCTTGTGGTAGCAGCTGAGACAATTTTCTCTTTCCTGGCTTTCTATTTTGTGAGAAATGGGTGTGTGTTGGTCAAAGGATACGGAGAATTCAAAGTTCTTTCTTCCTGACCCTTAAAAAAGAGTAGCCCCCCAGTTAAGTGAAAAAGGCCTCTTCATGTTTATTATGAAGCTTCTTACATCCTGTCCATCCCACTGAGTATTTAGACAAAGAAAGGAGTTCATTTTCCATCACCAGGTCTGATGATGCCATGACCTACATGACTATAGCGTTCCCAGCTCTCTTTTTCTTTTGGAGGAACAGTGGTGGGTGTGATCATATGTGTGCCTTTGCTTGTGTTCTCTTAACTCTCCATGGAGGATGTTGGATTGAGGCATGATGTTGAAATCTGTGCCCATCCATTATCCCTACAGGCCAGTGATGTCAGGAACTTTAATCTCTAAGACTCATGTACACACTCATGCCACTCCTTGCACTGGCAGTCAGCTGCAGCACCCTGCTTTTGGGAGAAAGACATTTACTTGGTGGCTTCAGAGCTTGAGAAACCCATACCTATCTAGCAAACTGATTGTTTTATTTTCACTTAAATCAAAGAGCCATGAAAAGGAATGACTGTTTGTGCTGGTTTGAAAGTAAAACCAGTGAGAGATTCCCAGTCAGAAAATACAATTTAATAGGAGGAATAAAAGTGAAATAAAATAAATGAAAATTATACAACCTGATGCCCTGTTAGTTAGGGTGGTGGTGGCAGTCCAGATGAAGGGGTCTTGTTGAAGCAGTGATCCCACAGAAAGGTCTAGTAGCTCTGGTCCTCCAGGAGTCCAGCAGGCCAGTGCCCCCTGTGCTGTCCCAGATTATATCCAGGTGGGAATGCTTGGCTCCTCCCCCTGGGTGGAGCATCTCACAATGGGCTGATATCATCCTATGAGTCATACAATGGGTCCTTGATTGCCAATTAACAGAGATAACACCCAGAGGGAGTCACCTGTGAGTCATGGGCAAGGCCTTGATGGCCCATGAACAGGAGATAGCCCAGAAGGAGGGGTCAAGGGAAAACACTGCCCCACCTGGTTCCAACAGCTCCTGAGGGTGGTGATAGAATACAGACTTTGGGCACATCTTACATTGTAACCTAGGACACTGTTAAGGACAGTCAGGTTGACATAGATGTGGATTATGCCAGAAAGGGAATGAACAGTTTATGTTGAGAACAGCCACAAATAAACACATCTCTTTTTGGTTTGTTGAAGGTAAGAGAGATGAGTATCTGGATCAGCTTCTTGTTGCCCCTTCCTTGCCCAATGCCTTTGTTTGGTACCTGCACAGCCCAGGATGGGGCTGCCCCACTGTCACAAACATTAAACCTGCCAAGGGCAGTGACGTCCCTCCATGCTCTGCTGGACAGTTATTTTGATGACTAATTGAAAATGGGGCTTCATTTCAGCAACACTCACATGTACAAACTCCATTAACTAATCAGCTTTCCAAGGGGTTTTACAGTTTTGAGTCCCAAAAGCTCCAGCCACTGACAGCACACATTCCAGGATGAAGGGAAAAGGGCTGTCAGTGCTGACAAGTTCACCTTAAGCTGGAAAATTTTAAATGTTCCCAGTGGCCTGACTATTTGTCCTTCCACCTGACTACTGTTCAATCCATTGCCCTCAAATATGGTAAGAGGAAGAAACGATGCATTATTATTAATAAATGAATGGAGCTATTTGCTATTTATTATTTAAGCTCTCGATACTGGCAGGCTTTAGTGATACATGAAATATAGGCAAGTAATTTATTTATTAGGCAAAATAATGATTTTTTCCCCCACCATTCTGGAGCCCTCTTTGACCCAAACCAGCAGGGGGTTTATCAAATACAAATACGATGACTTGTAATTTTAGAGTCTTTCAGAGCACTGTAACTGACAACCTTTTTAACATAAATACATTGAACAAATAATTTATAGAAGTATTCTGGGAATATTTTAGGGTGTTTTATTACTACTTCTGAAAGCCATGGCATGTTATTGATTTTGGTGTGTTAATATAGCCTAAAAGTGAGGGCACATGCTTGCCTCCTAATCCAAATCAGCTTTGATGGCAACCCATATATTTTACTGAAAGGAGCCTTGAACTAATGGCAGAGGTTAACAATTACACATCATAGCCAAAAGTTTAAGATAATGAATTTTGCACATTACACACTGCCCAGCTCCAGCCACAGAAAGTTCCCCACTACTCACTCCTCAATGTCTCATCCAAATTTCTCCTGTAGCTATTTGTCAGATTTTTGAAGCCTTATCCTTGCATTTGTGTCATACAATTTACATTGTATTCATGAGGGCTACCACTGAGGAAGTGTAATCATCATTACAGTTTTCTTTATGCCATAAAAATAGCATATTTCTCTTAAAATGAGCTTCTTTGCTTTGTATTTTGTGATGTACATAAGTGTGTATTTGTGTTTATACAGAGGTATAGGTATATATAACAATAGCTGGAATGTGTACATTACTGGATGTGGGGATTTCTCTGTTTCATTCTCTGCTGCCTGGGCTGCTGCTGGTGGGCACTAGAGAGGTTTGAGTTGCTCCATCTGCCTCTCTCCACCTGCCCAAAGGCTCCAGAGCAGCTCCAGTGCAGTGTGACAGGGAGGTTGGTGCCTCCAGCCCTGGCTTTCTGGTGACCTGGGTACCTGCCTGGTTAATGCTTCAGTGAAACTAGACCAGCTCACCTGGCTGCTGAAAGATGTCCAGTGCCTGATCCTTGCCATGGTGGTGCATTTGTCAGCCAGACCCCTGAAAAGAGGACTCTTCAAACCTCATCACTTTTTTTTTCCTCTTCCCAAGTTTTCTCTGTAATCTTCTCTGCTGACAATTAGTTTCACCATAGTTATGTCAGTTCTGAAGGACTTTTTTCCCCCCATGTTTATTTCTTGGCTTTAAAAAGGAATGCTGGACAGTTTTAAATGTCTTGACATAGTAACTGTGTGAGCTAGATTTGTTCTCTGGCTGCAATCTCTTGAGAGAATCCAGACTATTTTGGTTGCCTTATATTTCTCCTCTTTCAACAAGCAATAGTTCTTTTATCTCACCTTTATGTTTTTCCAGTCATTGAGTGATGCCATCAGTGATGGCTTGCCCATGGGAATTCCTGGTTCTGACCAGCTTGTTGAGTGGGCAGAGAATTTTGGGACAGCTCTGCATTGTTGGGGACCAGTAAGGGGGTACAGACACGCAGCTTCAGCAGCCTCCAGATTAATACCATAATTCAAAGTTCCTGGAAAACCCAGGTCTGGGGCAGTCAGAGACTTGTGCTGCACTTCACCAGCTCCAGCCCCTTGTCACCCTCCCTTGGTGCTGTCACCATGGATATAATGGCATCATGGTGCTATTGCTCCTGCTTAGAGTAGGAGGGAAAGGCATGGGGTGCTCCTGGAGAAGACTTTTAAGTCTTGAGGTCCTGTTGTCCTCAAAGACAGAAGGATCCTTGCCCACATTTACACCACAATTTCTGTTTAAAAAGCCTGTGCATGGGGAAGTGTGTGATGTGGACTGAGAAGTATGCAGTAAAATAGCATAAAACATGGGCTTTAAATTTTTTTTTTTATTCAGGGCAGAATTCAATCAAAAAAACTCTAGAGGGGCAAAAGGCATGCAGATCTTGAGGGGCAGGGAATAGGCCATCTGGCTGAACATGCTGCCTGTTAAAATGTACCTTAATCCCCACTTCCTGCTCTTTTGCCATATGCTTTGCTGTGTGAAAACTCAGGTACAAAGCAGTGCCCTGAAAAGGTGACTCCTAATTAAATCCAAAAGAGGCATTTTATATTCATCATTGTAGATGTACTCACATCTTTATTTTCCAATAAAATGTGCTCGCTCCTCCTGTCCTTGTGGTGTGACTGATGCCACTTCCCACCCAAGACGTTTCTGGAGGAAGGACTCTTTTCTCCTGTATTTTTTACACAATTTAAAATCTTCTTTAGTGTTTTTTGGTGGTAAAACTCCAGCACTATTTATGTCCAGGTGTAGTTAATGCCCTCATTCTCAAAGGAGGAACAACAAGGGACTAGAGTTGAAATAGAAGTTATACCCCCATGCCTGCTTCCCTTGCAGTCTGCATTTAGTGATTTGCAAATAGTAATAATACATTGGCAAAGGAGACAAGGGGCTTAAATGCAGTGAAAAGCAATTTCAAATGTAAATTAGGTCTTGGGCCTGTTGCAGCTAAGGTTTTATTGGTACAGGTTTTTTAATATAATAGACAGGGCTTGATATTAAAGAGTATTTTAAAAACTTTGTGATTTTCAAGCTTCATAAACTTTTCAAGCTTTCAAAGCAAATTTCCAAGCCCTGGTTAATCCACTGCTCTTCCTCCAGCTTGGTTCAGACTTTTCAAATGGCTTTGGTGTTGGAAATTGTTTTTCACTTTGTCACAGACAGACTGAGGCAGGGGCCCTTTGGAAAAAAAAAAAAAAAAAGGGCAATCAAACCCTCTGAAAACCAATGGGAGCCAAGGAACTTGAAAATCTTTGGGTAAGTTGAACCATTCCCTTGCATGGAGGAGCCCAGAGCAGTGGTGGGACAAGCAGGCAGTGTGTCCCAGGTCCCTTGTTTTGTGGGATATAGACAGACCCACCAGAGCATCATATTTCCTTATGTGCAATAGACTGCACAAACTGCAGCTCCTTTCCTCCAGGTGCACCTGATACAGAGAGCTCCTGTTGTTGTTTTGGGTTCTTTGTTTTTAGGTTCAGTAGGTTTTATTGGGTTATTTTCCTATCCAGTGAACACAGGCACCAGGTAGTCAATAACATTCGCTCCATTAAAAAGGAAAAGTAAAATCTTTGGTGTTTGCTGCACATATTTAAAATTTAAAAAAAAATGAAGGGGGAAAGATGAAGGGAAAAACAGATGCCAAATGTTGTTTTACATGTCACAGAGGCTGCTGTTCCATAAATTCATGTCTTTGTAGGAGTGCAAGTAAAATGTTACCAAAGAGGTTCATTCTATCACATTCTTCTGCCACTCTTTGCTATTATCACATCTGAAAATCCAAATGCTTATTTGACAGCTGCATTATCTTAAATTAACTTTTGGCTTCCAATCTGAGAACATTTTGGCCCAGACAGGACTCTCCTGAGGTTACAAACGAATCAATAGGAGGGCCAGGAATAGAAGTCAAATAGGCCTCCTGTGCTCCTTTTAGCTACCAGACCTCCTTCAGCTGAAAATCACATTGTGCCTCAACTCCTCTCCAGGAGTTTAGTCCCAGAAAGGACGAGCTCCAATTCCTCCTCTCCCATTGCCTGGCACTGCTTGGTTGGTGTTCAGCACCTCCCTGGGCTTTACCATCCCTTGATGCTGCTGCTTCCACTGTCTACAAAAAACACAGAAGCCCCACCACATCCCCTGCTCCTCAACATTCATCTCTGAGCACCAGTCACAACTGGTTTGTGTTCCCTGCCTGCTTCTGCCATTGAGGCTTTATTTAGGCTTGATAGTGAGCAGAACAGTCAGGTGTAAGATTTTAGGTCTCTGCTCAGACGAATCGCGCACGGTACACGCCGAGCAGCCCGAGTGTTTACAACAGCCTGTGACAGAACGTGTTACTCCTTGCAGCTTGAGGCACTGCCACAGAAATATGGCACATTGCACAGAAATTGCTTGTGCAGCAAGCTGAAAGTCGGGTTATTAGGGTGTGCTGCTGGATAAACCCACTGGCGTGCAATCCTACCCGATTCCAGCGGCGAGGATTTATTACCTGCCGTGACTTCCAGTCACATCTGAGCTCACCATGAAATCACAGGATGTATTTTTGTCCATGTGTGTCTGTGTGTGTGTTGTTGCTGTGAGGGAGAGAGTGACCAAGCTTTAGAGGAGCTGGGAGTGAGTTCCCATGGTGTAGCACTGCTCCCAGAGCCCTTTGCAGAATGCCACGGCCTGTGTTTGGGATTAAAATCTCCTCCTGTGCTGCTTAGCCTGAAAATTATTTGTGTCATGGGAATGTACTTGAGGATGAAGGAATTCATGTTTCAGATACACAGGTGGATCCTGCTGAGGTTATGGAGTAATTGGGTGTAGTGGTAGGTGCCAAAGGCTTTGCCATTCAGATCACTAGCCCCGTGAATATTTGGATTACATCCTCTCTGCTAATGCTGGCACCAATTTGTTTCAGCTTTTCCTTTTTTCTCATTTTTTTACACATTCTGTTTTTCTGTCTTTGAATCCTGTGACATGAAAGCTGTAAAATTACATATGAAACTGAGAAGTAGATTAGACTCACGGAAATTCCCTGGAGGAGGTAGAGGACTGCAGCCCACACCAGTGACCATTGTGACCTTGCTGCCCTCAATGGAGCAAAGAGTATTTGTTTTGGATTAATTCAGAGACAGTTAAGAGACATTATAATTTTAATCTTTGATTTAGCAGAATATTTAGGCTGCTACCAGAAGAGAACTTCAATACTTTAACTTAAATCTGAGCATGAATGTTCTTGAAGTAAATGGGGCTGTTCCTGTGCTCAAGCTAAGCAAAACTTAATGTTGCTTAATCAGCTGGGAACATCCAAAAGACTGCCCCTTCTTGGACTTTGAATCCACAAAAGAAATAATCTTAATTTTTGTAACGTGCACCTTGAGATTCTAGTACCCCTCTCTAACAGTCTTGGAGAATCAATAATTTCCTATTTCTTCAGAATATTTTTTCTGTGTTTAAGACTGTGCTTGTTGCTACAAGAGCCTTTTTCCTCCTCCTTTAGATGTCCCTTCCCAGTTGGTAATTTATTATCATTTTAAATCAGTACACACATAAACATTGCTATTTTAATTAGGGAGAAGCAAACAGAAGTCACAGGCTATAAGGCTCTGCAAGTATGCTTGCTACTCTCACATTTTAATTATTTATTGGAGTAAATAAAATTAAATATTTTCATAGCGATCCAGAACAGGATTTGAAGTAATTACTCTGTCAAATTCATCAAAAATTCTCTCATCAAAATAAAAACCTTGATGTTACTGAATAATTTATAGTACAAATACACAGAAATTGTAAAGTATTATAAATAGAAAACTGCAGGGTAAGTGAACATGAATTAGTTAAGGGTTATGTTTCTGAAAGAGCCTGTCATAAGCTGTATAAATTTTTAATAAGTGTTTTTGAGGCCTAATTTTCAGTGTACAGTATATACCAACAACTACAGGAAACAACCCGAAAATGGTGATTTAGAAACACAGCTGTTGATGATAGAGGCCAGATTGCGGCTCCTATTCCTGGGCCTTTCTCTCACACAATTTCAACTAATGATGTTTGCCACTGAATGCCGATGGCTTAACATGAATCATCTGCCTAAATAGCAAATACATTAAGTAAACCTAATCTCTATTATTATCTATGAATACCAAATGCTGGGACAATATCCAGCCTATTAAACCCCAACTGTTCAGTGAGGCATCCCTACGCCAGTGCCTGAACACCAGCTTGCCTGTGCTCAGCTCTGGTTTCTGGTGTGACTGAGGATCTTTCCTCCTCTGCAGGAGCTGGAAGGGGCTCTTGGTGTTTCTGGTACCCACAGGGCCTGATCCTGCAAGTTCCCTCTTCTCACCATGTGTAAAAGGAGCTGGAAGTCCTCAGCACCTTGCAGGTTGATGGTAACTCTTTTATTAACTCTTGTAATGTTGAAGGTGACTCTTCGTGTTATTGACAACCAAGGATGTGTCAGGGCAAAGCCTCTGATCCCAAGACTCCTGACTTTACTTCTTCTTTTTCTGATCCTGGATCAAAATTCTCTACTGGAAGTTCTCCCATCAGACAAATTAGCCACAGGTCTGGACCTTCCCTTGCTAGAGCCACTGTTTTCTGTGGATCTGAGATGGATGCAAGTATCAGCAGCCTTCCAGAAAAACCTACCCTTACCAGCTCATGGTAGACTCAAAAAGAAAAACTTCCTCCTTCCCAGCCACCTGAAACTTGAGATTTATGGTGGGATCTAGATCTAAGGCAGCAAGGGAAACCTGCTTCAGCTCCCCTGATGCTGAGGGAGTTCTGGATGTGGTGGTGTAAGGCTGAGGTAATGCCACAGGAGTCAGTGGATTTGTTGTGAATTACTCTCAATGTAATGAAGCCTAGAAGCCTTTTTTCACTTCTTTTTTACAAAGGTCATTAGGCAAATCGTACTTCTATTTTTAAAAGTGGATCAGGAGTTAAAGAAAATAGATTTGGTGCCATTTGCTGCTTATTCTTTTGTAAGAGGGATCAGTTAAGGGAGGTTTTTTCCTTTGCCTTTCTTTAGCATATCACCATTTTGGTAGACATGTCAGTTCAGATCATATCTGGCTAAAACTTTGGGGTTTGAGAGCCAGTAAGAAATACGCACTTTTTTGATCAATATGTGCTACAGAAATAGATGCAGGTAATGATTTTCAGGCAACTAAGGCAAGGAAGCTTTATCAGATGTAGAATATGCTATCTCATTTCATGCATGCATCTACCTCTGGCAAGGTTCTTTCTATTTCTGGGACCTAAAGGGCCTCAGCAAGCTAGTTCTGCTTGTAAATCTCTGCTACATCAGAAAGGTCAATATACAAGATGCAGTAGGCACAGAATGACAGGAAGTGGGAGCACGATTGAAACAAGTTAAAAATTGCAATCCTTCTCTGCTTGAAAATGAAAATCCATGTACAGAACTCATGGGAGCAACTAGGGAATGTTCAGGAAGGTTTGGAAAGCTTTGGCTCACACAACCTCAAATGTAACCTAAATTTTGCTTTGCTTCTCTGCACAAGGTGAAAAGCACCCAGCTTGAATAAAGTACAAGACAAATCTATTGACTCCAGAGTAGACATAGGAATTTATTGCTGTTCTGTTTCTCTTCCCATTCATCAGCCAAGATTTTCCTAACTGGTTACATTAACAGTGCCACCAAGCATTTTGTGGAGGTTTTAAGTGACTCAGGGATTTAGTCTTTAGTATAATTGCTGTCTAACCCTGTGCTCCACAATCTGAATAATGTGGGGATCATTTGCCTAGTACCCCAAAGATTACATTGCTTTACGTCAGCTTGTCAGCAAAGTTTTTTATGACTATTTAATTAAAGAGGAACCATTTGATCATTTAACACTTCTGATTTTTTTTCCTAGACTTAAGCTTCCTCTTCTTATAAATCCAGGCTATCAAAGTCTGCAAGGAGCACAGAGGTGGAACCTTCCATGTATTAGTTATTCACCAGGTCCTTCCTTTCTTTCTGTTTAATAATTGATAGGCACAATCGTTCCTCCTACTTCTTCACTGTAGTCAATAGCGTGTCATCCTCTGCTGTCATCTCAGGTCACCTTCCTGAGCTGCTTGGGTTTAGGAGTCAAGTCTGGTACAGGCAAGTAAAAACTTTTGATAGTAGAAAGAGATATTCATTTAATATGCTGGTTGCTAATCATTATCAGCCCATTTTAAAATGAGAAAGTGGCTCGTATAGGGAATCGCTTAATTTCCCTAAGCACATTTGGGTCTCACTTGCTTTAAAGACGTGCTCTTAGCTTGATTTTTCTCTTTGGGTTTGGGGTCTTTAACATTTCCTCTTCTGTTGCTTGTGGTTTCATTGTAGCATTATTCTTACTGCTTTTCCTCTTCCATCTATTTCGCTTTCTACTCCACAAGGATATTGTAGTTTTTTTGGACGTCAAATGGAACGACAAAGGGAAAAAATCCCCACAATTCTTTTTTCAAACTATGAATAGTCTTCCTTTAAAAAAAAAAAAAGTTCTGGTTCATCTGTAGCCAAGTTTATTGGAAATGACAGCTCAAAAGTTCAGTGAGTGAGTGAAGTTCCTAGAGATCAGAAGGCCTCTGCTGTTTCTACTGTTTCCAGGCCTCAATACAAGGGCACCTTTTGGAAGTTTCAAGGTCAGCTGTAGGTCTATTATTATGTTGAATGGAAAGGAAATAATTTTGCACTTGTATCCAACTTCTTGTCATCTTTCTCCTTACCCTACTTGGCTTCTTTGTAGTACTTGAAGGCCTCAGCTCCATCTCTTATGGCCATTGTGAATGGTTTGATTGGTGTTGCCCATGTTATCCCTTCTTTCCTCTTTCTAAAAAGCAAATGATCATGTTGCATTGAAGAAACCATTATTGCCATCAAACAATCTGCCTTAATTTTCACCTTCTCTGAAAGTTTCAACTCCTCATCAACATTTCAGAAGGAAGTAACTGTGTTGGTTTTCAGTGACTCTGAGGAATCCTAGCAGTTCTGATCCACACTTTGGATAAGTCATAGAACAGAGACCACTGTGGACAAAGGATGTACTGGTCTTTTCCTTTGATTTTTTTTCCACTTTGCTGCTTCGGGGATTTTTTTTTTTTTTTTTTTTTTTTTTTTTATACTTTTTTTTTTTTTTTTTTTTTTTTTTTGTGTGTTTTTTTTTTTTTTTTTTTTTTTTTTTTTTTTTTTTTTTTTTTTTTTTTTTTTTAAGCATTTGTTCAAGTCCCCTGAAGCGAAGGCAGGGACACGAATCTGTACAAAGTTCTGTTAACCAACCACCTCTCCTAACCAGCAACACAGAGCACTAATGGGATCAAAATTGTGTGTGTGATGCCCAGAATTGCAGCTTTGTCTTCCAAGGAAGGACTCAGGCTGGTGTGTTGGAATCAAGCATTTGCAGGAAGCCCACCCACAGATATTTTTTCTCAAACATCTCTTGGCAGCTTTTCCTTCTTCTGTGCCCAGAAGAATGTTGCTATGGGTGGTACATTGGTCTGGCTCAGCCCTGTCTGACAGAAACACAACACCAATTCAGCAACCTGCTCTTTGCCCTCCCTCCCTTTTCCTGATTCACAGTAAAGATAAACAGGACAACAGGACTTGTCCCTCTGAGCTCTTTTTTCTGCCACTGACTGGTTCTACCAGGGCTCAGGATTTTAAATGTAAGTGCTGTTAGCCTCTAAAGCATCTCCTGTGTTTTGCTTGGCACATGGAGCATTCTCTAAACCACTTAGGGTTGTATATGGTCATTGAGACTGAATGTGGGACCACAGAGCACCTTCAGCTCTTTACTCTGATTACCTCCTTGGTTTTTATGAAATTACTCCTAACTGACACCAGTGTAAAATGGATAAGGACTGGAGCTTTCTCTCATCCAAAACTACTGGGATGATTCTCTCTTCAGAGCTTACATAGTGCTTTTCATAAATTATACCTAAAATACAGTTAACATTTTTCTGAAAACCCAAGGCTAAAAGGCACAGTTCAGGTCTGAGGGGTTTTATTTACAGGTCAAAGGGAGCAATGGAGAAAAGAGTATTATATACAGAGAGAAGGAACTGTGTGAGGCTGGCCTGGCAATAGCATTTGTCTCAAGTGAAATGATGGGAAGTGCATTTGGGAAGCTTTGGTGAGATGCTTGCGACACTGCAAATTTTATGTGGCAGCACCTGATCTTGGGCACTGCTGTGTCATATGGAGTTTGCTATTCAGAAAGATAGGAGAAGGCTCTATAATATTCCTGAGAAGAAATAATAGCACAAGCTCAGACCAGTGGGGGAGTTTACTGCCTGCTCCTGACCTGCCCAGAGTGCTTTGGCAGGTGTGAGGAAGTCGCATTAGCTCCCAGCTACCTATCAAGCAGATTTTCAAAGAGCTTTTGACGACTTATAAAACAGAACATGGTTTGGGGCTTGAGTACTTATCTGAGCAGCTGTCTCCCTCTGTATGGGCCTAAGCACTGTTTGACATCATCTAAAGCTGTTTTATTGGTCATTCCAAAACAAACACAGCGCAAATAGGCTTAACACCTTTGGAAGGCAACTGCTTAACTATTGTGTGGAATTCATTTTGGGCTGGGGATCTGTAAAGCTGAGTCAATATGCTGATTTGGATCTAAGCCACAAGCTTACCTTCTACTCTGCACTTTTTTCCTTCTTCTAATAGAGCTTTTTGTCAATCCACATATTGCTGTGCCTTTATTGTCAACTGCCCTGCCTGAATACATTTTCATGGTAAATACTGGGGGTTCTTGCTTTGAGTTGACACTACCTAGGAAAGAGTTAGAAATAAAGCCTGCACTTCTTTCCCCATTCTTCTTGCTTTATAGAGGGATACTCTTGGGCTGCTAACTTGAAGATCTGGAGCTCTTTTGCATCTTTGGAATCCACTGTCTTTTCTGAAAGGACTGACCATTGGGCAGCTTCATGATTTTCCTCTGGGGAATCCAGGAAGGTTGGACTGATCAGTGGCTTCTCTCCAAGTTCTCCTTGTCTGCTGTGCTGCTGCTGATGATGAGCTGCTGGGTGCTGATGTCTTCAAGGGCTCTGATGTTTTCAGCTTTTCAATAACCTGCTTTAAGCAGCCACCACTTTTAGAGCAGCAGGGACTGAGAGGATTGACTCAGGAATGGAGGTTGTCTGGCTGAAGATCTTCTCAGGTCAGATAGATACTGATAGGAAGGAGGAAATGTTTGTTGAACTGCAAGCAAAAGGCATCAAGTGTAGCTGAATCCTTCCTGCCTGCTTGCTACTCTCATGATTTTAAATCTGGTGACATGAAGTATCCCAGTTTCATTTTTTAGGGTCTTCCTAGGTAGAATTTTCTAAATGGGTTTACAGGTAGCGTCAAGACATTATTTTCTTATGTGGTGTGGTCACTGCTTGTGTTTTGGAGTGGCTGTGTACTTTGAAGGATTTAAACTTAGCTTAAAAACCTTAATACTTTCCAGACATAACTCTTCATCTAGAAAGTCTAGTTAATATTAAGAAGGTGCTTGTTTGTTTTGTTGGTTTAATTTAGTAGGGTTTTCTCATGGCATGGCCTGATCCTGCTTTGAGCTGGCAGCTGGGCAGAAGAGAGAGTGGTGAGAGTCCCTTGGTGTGTTCATTCTGCTCTGTTTCCCTCATAAGAGTCATAAGTGCCCTTGTATTTCTTCATCACTCTGGGAAAATAAGAGCAATATTCTGGTGTTATTTCCTCAGGAAAAAAAAAAATAAAAAAATGAACTGCCTGGGCTCCTTGGGATAAAATTCAAGGGAGAGGACAAAGATTTTGAGTATTTACCTCAGTTTTACCTATTAAAACATTTTCATGGGGCCACATTTACACAACAGAATATGACTGATAAAAATCAAAATGTAACAATATAACAAACTCTCTGTCTAAAATGATCTACCTGCAGTCTTTGCTTGCATTTATTCTAAAGGGCCTTTTGCTTCAATTTTGCAAAGTGCACCAGAATCCCCCAAAATGGAGCACAAACACATGCACCAGGGTAGATGTGTGACCCCTCCACCTTGTGCTCCCACATGGCAGCACTTACATGTGCCACAGTGGCACTGCACTGGCTCTTTCCAGTGATTCTGCCACCCCACCATGATTAAGTATTGCTGTTATAAACCAGGTACCTCTCATGTTAATAACAACATCTGTTAACTAACAAATTGCTCATTAACCAAGAGTAATGGTGAATTTCACCAGATTACAGCTCTGCAGGTCTTTTACAAAAGAGCTATCAACAAACTATTGTGCCTTTTTTCTCTAAAGATTCAAAGTATTTTTCCTTTTAGTGCTGAGTTTCTCAAAGCAATGGTTATCACATACACTTCAGTATTATCTAAAAGCACTGTAAGAAGATATGTAAAAATAACAGGTACATTCCCTTACTATTTTATGGAATAAAATGTCTTTTCTGTAAGTCATCTTTGAAGGCATTCCTGAACAATGCACCAAAACTCAGCTATAAACACACTACTATCATATAATAGACCCTGTACTTTACAATACCTACAGGGAATCACTTTTTAAAGTCTATAACATACACTAGTCTTTTTATATGATGGAATCATATAAAAATAAAAATTGATAAAAAATAGTAATAAATCTGGATTTTATATCATGCACTGAGCAAAGTCTAAATTAAACTACTGTATTAAAGTAGTTTATGAAGTAGACCTAATTAATTAAAAACACCAGGGTTAAGCAATTTAGCCATCAATCTCTTAGCTTAAGTGGGGGATGAGGTGCATATGGTAGCTTATCGAGGAAGAAAAATGAAAGACCTTTTCTCTCCAGACTCACATTGACATGATCTAGGGGAGGTTAAATATGAGCTGCTATTCCCAAGGAGACTTCTCCTCCAGTTCCTCCAGCACGATGACTTTCCCAAAGCCCTCAGCAAGCTGGAGTGTGTCACTTATCTCCCTTTTCCAGAACAGCAGGGGGAACAAAGTGGGCTGGCAGCACCTCTGGAGGAGCCAGACCGAGATGGAAATGGCAGGGGTGCCACAGCAGAGGGAATTTTCTGGGAGTTCACACCATCACTGATGCAACAGAGTTGGCCAACACTCCCAGGAAGGAAAAGGAGAGGCCAGAATTTACTTTTGAATCCAGACACTCGTCATGGCTGTAGGAGCATTGCTCTTGCAAGGCCTGAGGGGATACTCAGGGTGAGAGAGGAGCAGGGTGGAGGGGGTCAGCAGTGCACGCTTTTGGAAGGCAACCTCAGCAGAAAGGCAGCCCAATGACTTCATGGATGGTTTCAGCTTCCAAATTGTCAATGCATTTGCAAGAAGTCATCAGCAAACTTGGAAACTGCTTGCTGAGAATTTTCCATTCAGCCCTCCATCATTACATTCCCTCCGACTCCCGACTCTTTGGCCAAAACAGATTTGTGAAAAAATTCAAATTATTTTTTGTCGCAAATTCTCTGTTTTTAATGGAATGACTGAATGCCCAAGAGGTGAAACTTCTAAGAGCTGGTGTCTTTATGGAATGAATCAACTCAAGTGACTGCCCCAGCAGAAAACTTTCATTTATTTTGCAATTCAGCCTGATGCCTGAGCTGTCCAGTGGCCATGTAAAGAATACATCCACACACAGAGGCACGTGGCTGGAGATGGAGGCTGTGGTGGGATCTCCCTTTTGGCAGGGGCTTTCCAGTCAACTAACTTAGCTGTAATGTGAGGATGCCACCTTAGGAGCAGCAAAAAGACCCCCCCCATCAAGCCCAGGAGTTAAGCTTGTTTGCAGGCTCTTGAGACAGCAGATTATTTGTGGTTGGAGATGCACTTCAGGGTTCAAGTGGCATTAGGAGCACTTGGCATAATGTGCAGCCCACTTGAGCTGTGCTAGTGGATGTCAGCAGCTGCTGGGAATCCTGCAGTGCCTCTTAGCAGAGGAAAGCCTAAACCTTGAAGGTCTTGCTCATTATTTCTTATTCAAGCAAATCCTTCATTCTGTAGAGAGAGTGAAAGTAAGAAAGGACCCTGAGTCTTGGCCTGCTATAAAAACCAAGTTTACAGGCACTTGGCTCTCAGAGATCCTTTAAAAGAAATTGTTCAGTGATAGGTGCCCCTACAAGCTTGGGCTTTTACCCCATTATTGTTATGGATCTAACATCCTAAAATCAATACTTTGTAAAGGGGATTCTAGGTACATCAGCTAGGTCCCTAGGAGAAGGTGGGAAAAATTTCTCATCTCAGTAAATAGAAATAGGCTTTCTTGAGCATCATTCAATTCACCCATAATCTTAATTGTGTCCTGGCAGAACATCTCTCTCTTTGTTGTCTGCACAGGAAGCCAAGAGTGACTGTTCCCAACTTTGGTGAACACTGCACACAATGAAAGCTGGCAGACCTGTGTGATAAGGACTTGAGCTGCCATTTTTGCAAATATCATAAACTTTTGAAGTTAATTCAGCACACAGAAAATGCATTTATCTGGAAATAGTTCATGTAAGTCTCCTTTTAGTGTTACATAACTTCACTGCTTGCAAATCCTGGTGAATAAAAAATAAAAGTGTTACCATTGCAGCATTGGTCTTCAACATTTATAAACAATGAAGCCAGAACAGAGAAATCAACAGAACAGGCTAAAAATGTACCTTAATGCGCCTGCAGGGACCTCTACAAAAAGTCACCAAGATGAGGGAGTTTTGACATGACACAGTGAGCCATGAAGGAGCTACTTTAAAAAGCAACAATACATTTGAATATCCAGTCCAAACACTGAGCACTAAGTCAAAAAGAAACTACCACCCTCAAATCTTCTGCAGCTTAGAGCTAATTAGACTTATGGCTCAGAATGCCCAAGCCTCCTGCAATGTGGCAATGGTTATGATAATTATATTTTCACTCTGTGTTGGGCTGTGAGATATAAGTGTATTGCCTATAAATGCTGCACATGTAAATCCCCTCCTCAATGAGGTGAGATTATGCCCTGATGTACCTTAAGTAGCATGTAAATGCAGCAGTTGGGGTGGCAGCTACTCCAGAGTGCAAAATGCAGGGCTTTGCAACCTTTAAAGGCAAGTGGGAGCTGTGTGGACACGTTGCTTAGTGGGACAGGTGGGAAGGGTTGACCTGAAAACCTGGAATTCCCAGTGATCACGTGGAATTTCTGAGCACCTATTTGCCATCAAACTTAACCAGTGGTAATGATACAAACCCTATTTCACTTTCCTGTATATATTAAGGACTCTTTATAGGTACATGCTGTTACACATCTCTAAGTTATCTGATGTGTGGCAGGACTGCAGGATGTTAGGCCCATTTTATGTGATGTATTGATGCCAGTCATGTCACTTGGGCTGCAAAAAGCTAGCATTTCTGATAACATGACCATTCCTCCCTCTCAGGAACTTATTTGCTACCTGAAGACTAATTAAAGTGGTCTTTTATTGCCTAGCCAGCCAGCTGTGCCCATAATGATATAAATATTACATGTAAATGAGATCCTGAAGGGGCATTCCTCCCCTGTCCTGCTGGCTGGTGGCTGCAGGGCTGGTCACACATTACATTAATTCTGTAGTAGCCTGACTTGTTCCTGGATATACAGAGTCTCCAGGTCCTTGCTACCAGAGACTTTGGCCATGTCTCTGTTGCAGTCACACTTCTGAGAAAAATGCAGGAAATTAGACCTTCCACTTTTCCAGTGCATCACCAGCTTTCCCTTGGTGTGTGCACCCACACTTCTCCAAACAGACACAGATCCATCCTGCAGAGGGGGAGGTCTAGACCCAGGTGAGCCTGAATACCTCACTGCTTTTCAGCAGAAACCTGTCCCAAGATCGCTAAGAAAGAGCAGCTCCTGGGGCAGCAGGGGAGAAATTCCCTTTTTTGAAAGGAGTCCCCACATTAAGGGCCCAAATCAGAGCTGTGACAGTTTGTCACACCACCCTCTGCAGAAGCTGAGGGTTCCTAAAGTTTCTAAGCTTTTCCTGGGATTTGGCCTTGAATGGCAGAGCTGGAGCAGGGTGGAAAGGTTGGGGTCACTCTGTCCCTGTGACCAGCTCTGAGATGATGGCTGGGGTTAGGTCTCCTCTCCTGCTAAATGTTCTCTGTTAGGGTAAGTCCTGACCTCAGAAATGCAGCTTTTTATGTGCTTAGTATGAGTTTGAGGGATAAGGACTTTATTCTCTGAGATCCCCACCTCTGTGAAGTTTGGACTGAAGCAAAACAGGAGGGGAGAGTTGGATTTTCATTTGGAAAATGTCCTTCATACAAAGAAATGAGCATCAGCTGAATGGCACAAATGAACTCCAAAGTGAGTGGTCTCAAGCAAATCTTGAACAGCAACGTCTCCCATTCTGCCTCTTTCTCTGTATTACTCTGTTCTTATTCTAAGTATTTATTTACTGATTATGAGGAAAAACACACGACCTCACAGGACCCCCAGCAGGTGCTCACAGCCTCCATGGGCTCCTTGAACAACCATGGTATTCTCTGCCTGCCTTATTACGGTCCTTTCTCGAATGTGGGAATGTAGAGTTCAGACCTGCTGGAGTATTTGGGGGGATTGCAAGATATAAATAAGCCAGCTGGGGCTTCAACCCACCAGCTCAGCAACATTATATCGTGCTAGTCTTTGTTTTCACTGTATCACCTATTTTTCGGACCAGCGGTATAACCAAGTTGTAAACTGCACACCTTACAAATCAGTCTATCCTGACATTGCTGGAGCGTTCATTACAAGCTGTAAAAAAACACTAGCAAGGAAGGTTTCAGTCCTGCAGCCCAATTTTCCATTGCAATAACCCAATTAACTGGTGTGTGTTTGTTTTACAAAGCTCTAAGCTACAATAAACCATGCCGATACACAGGCTGCAGAAAGCTTCGTAATTAGGACAAGGTGTACAAATTAAACCACTCTTTTTAAACTTCAAACCAGCTAACTTCTGACATACTGTACTGCTGGGGCTTCTGGGACTAAACCCAATTAACATCTTAGTATTTTATAAGCATCGTTTTAATTGCATTTGTATGCAATCTTCTCTCCAAGAGCCTTTCAAGGTGCTAGCCCTCGTTCAGATTTTATTACTTTAGTGATTTAAATCTCCTCTATCTGTGCTTCCCGTTAATAATGACTAGTGCAGCTTCAAATGCCGGCCCAACATAAAACTGAGCTCTCCAAAGAATTATACTTTAAAACAGTTACATTTAACTTTATTATTACATTTTTAATTTTTTTTCTCCCTCTGTTTGAACATTATGCCTTGAACCACTTTATCAAGCTGTCAGTGCAGTAAGTGCTGGAAGAGTGAATGTTTTACTCCTCAGTGCTTTGCTCTGGCACAGCCTCTTGGCCTACACATGACTCAGATTTTGCTGCACAATATTGTCTCAGAAAAAGAGCTTTTCTAGGAGCAGCCTAATGACTTTCATGTCCATGGATTTTCAAGATGTGGGAGGTGGAGGGGAGGTTTAATTCTATGAGCAGCAGCCAAGCCAGTCCCTTAGGCTGAGCTGCTTTTGGGTTTTTAAGGTCAAGATCTACCCTCCTTCCTTGCCTGTCAGAGGCAAGTCCTGTGAAGCTTTACTCCTTTGAGTAGTTTTACTCACTGTAATGGGATTGTTGAAGTTTGGATGAACTGGGCCTCGATGGGAGCAGTGGAACATTCCGTGGAAAATCTGGTGCACTCTAAGGAATGTCAATTCCCATCACTATAATTTCTGTCTGCATAAAATCCTCACAAGTGCTCTGTTTTTCTTTATGCATCTGCTTCTTTGGAAAATGACCTGCATTTCAAAGATCAAGTAGGATTTGAAGAGAGCTGTAGAGGCAATAAGGAGTATAATAGAACTCCCTCAGCCCAATTAATAAAATAATGTATGAAAAGGGTTCTGAGATCCTTTTCCCAGCACATTATTATCCTGTTTCACATTTTTCCAGTGAAGGAAAAAAGAAACAGGAATGTGTTGGATCTTATTGAAATTACGAAATTAATAAAATATTTATTTTAAGATGCTGGCAGCCACGCTCAAAATATTTTCCTCTTTGCAAAATGCAGCTTGGGGTGAATACAGGCTAATGTTGCTCTCATTTAGGATTTCTGTTACGTGGACACAAATATTGCGTCTTAAAAATGCAGGAGGTTCCTCCTGAAATATTTTGAACCTTTTCACTTGATTGAGTGCCTTGTCAAACAAAACTGGCAGCAGATCTCCTGGAACTGCCTGAATCTATGCAGATACGATTTCTATCATGCCCTTATTATGTGTAGTCCATAATAAGGAGGAGCACGTATAAATCATTCCTGGCTGGCACTTAGGACGCAATACTCAAAGGAGAAAGACATTTCCATCTTCAAATGTCTAGCAATTTCTGATATTATACAGTGAGTCTCCCCAGAACCATACAATCCTCAATTCCAATGCAGCTCTCTTATGAAAGAATGAGACTTTCATATCTCCCCTTGCGAGAGCCACCAGCGAGATAAGAATTGCGCGGCTCGGGCGCGCGCTGTGCTCCAGCCAGGGTGGCTCTATTCAACTTCCACTTGCAAAGCCCTGGCTCACAAAATTGCACAGAGATGAAGGATTTCGCCTCTATCCCTCCAATACACAATTATCTGTGAGTAAGCATTACTTTGCAGAGAGTAGATTATACAGTTATGTGTTATAGGGACGTATTTCCCGGGGAACGCTCCACTGCGTGCACACCTATAATGTGCACAGAAATAAACACATCTATTCTAGAAATGTGTTTGTGTTTTCTCAGCGGTGGTTTGGTGTTGTAGAAGGTGATAGAATATTAAATGATGGATGATCCGAAAAGTTCTAACAAATCGTGGCTTCCCCGGAAACAGAAATGCAGAAAGCTGCTCAAAACTAAAGAAATCATTTTAAGAAAATACCATAAAGAGTTTTACATTGTCTGCTCTCTAGTACTAAATAAATTTTACAGTTCAGGTCTTTAAAAAATATCTTTCTGCAATATGTTCCAAAAAATCTCCAAACCTTTTCCAGAATCCTTTTTCAAGTTTCTCTTTAATTTTTTTTTTTTTTTTTTTTTTAATAGGAATTTCCTGGAAGAAAAGATGGGATTTTGAAAACAAATTTTAAAATAATTAGAAACATCATTCTTATCAAATCTTTAATAACAGTATCAGCAGAAACAGGCACGGGGAATGCCAAGGAAAATTGATTATGTTAATTAAGTTAACAATTTTTAATGACAAACTTTGTTTCAGGGAGAAAAGGTGGGTTTTTTTTATTAAGAACATTTTGTGCAAAATATTTTAACCACTCTATAAAAACATAAAAGACTACGTATTTCCTGCAAAACAGTTCTTTACTACAAGATGATGAA
The DNA here is from genome assembly GCA_013389925.1 of Aegithalos caudatus. Taxonomy (NCBI): domain Eukaryota; kingdom Metazoa; phylum Chordata; class Aves; order Passeriformes; family Aegithalidae; genus Aegithalos; species Aegithalos caudatus. The sequence continues at coordinate 1,302,454 of WEIU01009166.1, forward strand.
TAGCTTTAGTATTACACCTATACATAATAAAATGTTTATTTGTGAGGCTTTATACATTTTAAAACTGATACATTTATACAAAAATACATAGGTTTTAGTGAAAAGAAATCTATATTTATATTTCACTTGATGTATACTGATTGTTTTCTAATATGCAAACAACTTGAATTGCTCAATGAAGAGTTCAGCTGTCAGCAATCTGAAAAGCAGAGGGCATTTTAGATCAGGAGTTCAGCATGTGGAGCTGTCAGACTTGATATCCCTGAATTTTGGGTGAATTGGAGCACCTCGTTCCTCTGGAGGTTGTTCTAAAGGGGACTGGTGTCTTTTGGGAACCAGGCCCTAGGGAATAAGGGGCAGAGAGCAGAAGAATATTTTATGCAAAAGAACCGTCTGTCGAGATTGGAATAGAAAATTACACTTCTTTAATGACAAGCTTTTTGTAAAATACGGGGTAGGATATTATTCTGTTTTCTTTCTTTCTGTACAGTGGAAAAGAAGAGGTGTCACAGTGAGTTATCATGTGCAGTGACCACTAATGCTCCTGTTTAGTGCACAATTGCCTGCCGCATTGCACACAATCACACGTGTCATTATTATATTAACTGGGTTTATATACCGCTCACCTGAGTTCACCTGGCAGGGCTTGCCTAATTACAGTAAAAGAAATAAGATCTTTTGGCTAATGGAGGTTGCCTGTAAATTTGATTTTTCTCCATTTAAGGTCATGGGACCTCAAGGGAAAAAAGAAATTAAACAACAACAACAACAACCAAAAAAAACCACCAACCCCAATAAACAAACAAACAACCACCCCCCACCNTTGTAATAAAAAATGTCAAAGACATTCTTAGTTTTCTTCTTCCCCACTCCCCCACCCCCCCAAAAAAAAAAACCAAACCCAAAGAACCCCCAAAAATAAACCAACATAAAGAAAACCCCTCCCAACTTTGTTAAAACTAACACTTCCTTCACCACCTCCCAAAGGTCAGATCCAGCTCTCATTCATGCCAGTCTGGTGGATGCTGGATTTGGCCCTGACCTCCTCTACCTCCCTTGCAGGATCAGCAGATAGAATTGTGTTTGAGCAAACCAAAGGAAAGCTGCAAATTCCACAGCAAAGCTGTGGTTATTGGGATGTTGCAAAGCTCTGAGTGCAATTTTGATAGCACAGCAATAAATAAATATGAGCAAATTAATTTGCAGTAATTGACATAACAATTAGCAAAGCTGCAGTTGCAGCGTCTTTATTCCTGGTGGCAACAGAACCTAAAGTCACTTTTAGATCTCAGGTTTAATTTGCAACTAAAGAGAGACTCCTTTGTGTTCCCCAGTTTTCTGGGAAGTCACTAAGATACAGCAAGTGTGGAACCCAATAATACCATTTCTAGAGCTCCTTTTCAGAATAAAACTGTACTTTCACTGCAGTAAGAAATGTCAATAGGGGCATTCTGGGTTTTGAGCTGCAGTTCAGGCTTTGTGGGACAACCAGAAAAGCAAAGATGAGCTTGGTGATGCAATAGTTGCTGGGAATCAATATTCAGTTCCTGCTGTGCACACTGTGAGTGTGTGCTGATGGCAGCTCCCTTACCTGGCCACCACTCCCTGGGCTGCCCCTGGGATCCACAAATTGTCTTCCCAACCTGGGAGAGGCAGAGCAGCCCCAGCTGCCCCTCAAGAGCCAGCAGTCGCTGTAGGAAGGGCAAAGGAATCTCTTTCCACAGAGCACATGGCTTTATCACACTTCCAAACACCAGGAACACGGCATGTGAAATGTATTGGGAAGTGCCAGGAAAAAAAAATCCAGAGCGATTGATGTTTTCAGTCCTGTTTCCTCCAGAATTAAATGTGGTTGGCAATTTCCACACTGCAAAGGAACGTATCATGGTTCAGTTCTGTGGCAGTGGTGCTTTGACCAGAGCCCAGATAAGCTGGAGCTCAGTCTCATTTCTCCTGTGAGCAAGTACTGCATGTGAGGATGCTCACTTTCCAAGATCTTCTCCAGTTATGTTCTCTCTGCTCAGCAAATGTCAGATGCAGCTCTGCCAGTGTTGTTATTGATACATTTTAGGATTATCTTCAGAAGGCAGCTGAGGAAAGGGACAGGCAAAACGTGGGACAGGAGTGGGAGGCGCAGAGGAGGTGAAAAGCATGACTATGGGGGATTGAAAGGTATCTGGGAAAAGCAGCAAGGGCCAGTGGATTCTATTGCCTAGCAAGGAGCCCTTACCTGCATTTCCCCCAAATTTCTCTGTTTCTGGTCCTCTGGCTCTTGCAGTGCAGCTCTGGCTTAGCAGCAGGGCAGTGCCTCAGCCAAGTGCCCTGGCTCCCCGAGGTGTTGACTGGTTTGTGTTTCCATGTGTTACTTTAAGAAACCCAGAGAAGCTGAGGTGTGAAAGTTTTATGTTACATGAGAGAAGAGGTCGGCAGGCATCTCAGTTAGGAAAGAAACACTGAGTGTGTTTTATTTCCAAAGCTGATGGTGAGACCTTCAAAGCCCCTCTTGAAGCAGGGAACTTTGACCTGGGGTTCTTCAAGAAGAGAACAGGGGAGAAGCAAATGTGAATTTTCAGTTTGCTACAAAATTTTGAGTTTTCAGGGGTCAAGATGGATTTTGGAAAGGTCTTTTCATTCAGTGCTGTTGAGTGTGCACACAAGCCTTAGCCTGAGCTTCAGCTGTCTTCAGTGAGGTGTAAAAGATGGGATGTCTCTCTTGTGTGACAAGAAGTGATGAAATGTTGTGTTTGGCCCTTCAGGCTGTGAAATATACTGGTTGGGTCACCTGGTTTATAGTGGAGCCAGGTAGATATTCTTTCACAAGGTGGGTAACCCATCCCTTCCACCTCAGTATTGTCCTAACACCCTTGGAAAAGGGTGCTGGCCACATCAACTTTAAACAAACTCTTTCATTTAAGGCGAGGAATGATGCAAGAAAGCATGTTAGATTCTATTGTCTTTGGCTTGGAAGCAGCCCCCTGATAAAGCTCCCTGCATCCAGGGAGGTCAGGCCAGTTAACTTCTCTGCTCCAGATTGTGGCTTTGATCCCTGCATGGCCATTCACTTTAGAGCTGGACTCAGTGATCCCTGTGGGTCCCTTCCAGCTCAGAATATTCTGATTCTGTGATCTGTCAGGGCTATTTCCACATCCCTCTCCCTGCAATGCTTGGGTACCATCTCTGAGGTAGCACCTTCCCTCTTGGCAGGAGTGGCAGAGAGAAGAGCCAGAGTGTGAAAGGAGTGGCAACACCTGTACCATTGTTTCATGGTTGTTTTTGTTTTGTTTTGTTTTGTTTTTCTTTTAAATGTAGCTCTAATTTTTGAGACAAGTCTTTGCAAAACAGCATTTCAGTGTTTTGAACACCTAACAGATCTTTGGTGGCTTTTTTCCAAGCGTAGCAGGTTCTTCAGCCTGAGGAGGCCTGAGCTTTCTTTTGGTGAAATTCTCCTTCCCTCCCATCACATTCTCTTCTGCATTCGCCTGGCTTGCAAATACTCAGTTGAATTCACACTGGGCCAAATCCAAGACCCACCAACTCAGCAAAGAACCACCCACCTCTCCATCCTCCCTGGGGATGGCTCAGTTCTTGTTTGAAATTATTGTCAAGTCAGCCTGACACCTTGTTCTTGTGGAGGGGACAGCTCCTTGGCTGGATAATGGAAACTGAGGAAAATATTGCATAAAAGCAAGAGTTTTAGTTTCCACTTCTAACAATTGCCCACTCTGGCATTTCTTAGCCTCTCTTTTCTTCATTTTGTACTGAGCACTGGTCGTAACAAACTCCCGATCCAGATGTCCCCGGCTCTGACCCGGCCGGTGGCTCCTGCACCTCTGCGGCCACTTGGGGAGGCAGCAACAGCAGGAAAAGGAAAACAAACGTGAGAGAGATCTGCCCTGCCACGAGGCAGCCCAGCCAGGACTGGGAATGCCGGAGCCGAGCTGGGACACGGGGTGCGGGATGGGGGATGCGGAGATGCGGGATGGAGGACTG
>WEIU01009166.1:1306731-1374234 GCA_013389925.1 Aegithalos caudatus
GCCCCCAAGCGCGCCCCTGAATTATGTATAGGTTTTAATAGATTGTGTCACACATCTGAAGTTATAGGGATTTGATATAAACCCACCATGCAGTAATTATGAGTGTAAAATACATTTGGGGGAAAACATTTCGCGGAGTTGCCAAGACTAACAGCTTACAAATAAAGCCCCATTCCTGCTCCGGCCCCCGAGCTGCGCCCTGGAGAATTTGCACATGCATTTGAAATGAAACAATCCCCGTATCTCTGTGTTTACTAGTGGTAAAAAAAAAACAAACCCAAACCCCTTCCTTCCACAGGTCCTCCTATAAATATGCTCCTGGCACTGGGTACTTTGCAGGCAGTCAGAGGCTGCTGGTCTTTAATGTGAAATAATGTAAGGCTTTTAAGCAAAAAGTTGGCTGTTAGAATTAATTGGTGTCTTATTTTTTCCGGCTGGAGCTGCTGTTTGCAAGTGAGGGCTGCATGAGCAGTGGAAAACTGCAAGGAAAAGTGGGATTGTGAACAGCAGCTCCTTCAGTATTACACTGGAGGAGAGGAGAGGAAGCAGGAGGGATAGGAGAGGTGGAAGGTAGAGAGGGAGAGAAACAGACAGGACCTCTGAGAAGGTTTCAAAATTAAAAGGAAGTTGGGAAAAAAGAAATAAAAAATTGAGGCCGCGAAAGAAAAGGATGGAAATGGGACAGAGAGATGTGGGGAGAGAACAGAGGGGATTAGGGAAAGAAAGACTGAGATGAGTGAGCTGAAGGGAAGGAAAGAGTGAGATGAATGAGCCCAAGGGAGGTGAGGCTGAGCTGGGAGCAGAGGCAGGGCCAGGGAGGCTGGGCAAGGGGAGAAACACAGAGGGAAGAGCAGAGGTGGCTGTGGGCAGGGTGGGAAATGCAGCTGGAGAGAGACAGGAAAAGTGGCAGCAGGAGCTGAGTGAGGGAACACACAGATAGCAGGGAAACAGATGAATTCCCACCTGAGGAGCGCAGTTTTTAGCCCTTGCACCTCCAGGAGGTAAAATCTGCTTTCAGAGACTTCTCAACAGGCTGTGGGGAACTGCTGAGCCCCGTGTGCTGGGCTGGCCTCTCCCAGGGAAGTTCCCCTGGCTAGGAACTGGGGATAGACATCACAGTTAAAGTTCCAGTAGTCCCAACAGAGAGAATGTGGGTGTTTCCATCAATTGACAATGTTTATTGGAATATTTGGAGCTTCACAGGACATGCTCAGGGATGCTCCACCCAGAGAAGATGGTGATCAGGGTCCAGCATTTTGACAATAATGTGTATGGTTTGATTCCCCCACTTTGTAGCCTATAAATAAATAGTAGCCACATCTGATCCAGAGGATGGATGCTGTACTGTGATGTTCAAACCACAGTCCATTGAATCCCATGGTATTCATAGGTACTTTCAGAGGGATTTGCAAAAGCAAATCAAGAAAATTAAGTTTACAGTCAGGTCATGTGCAGCCATATTTTTAGAGATGTGCAAGGAGAAAAAGGTTGAAAACCACAGGTAGACAATATCTCACAGTGATGAAGAACTTGGCTTTGGGATGGGACCACACATTTGTTTTGTCTCCTCAGGGCTTCCTTCTCCAGGCTTGCCAGTGTGGTTTCACAGTTACACCTAGGGGTGCTCATCCAGTAGCATGAGGACATGGAGCACTCTGAAACCTCCCTGTGCCTTTTTTTTGAGGTTCAAGCAGGACTTCAGTGGTGTCCTGGCAGGAATTCCCATCAGACTCCTCTTGTTCCCAGTGCTGGGGTGTGGCCATTCTAAGTAAAACATGAGCATGTGCCTCAACACTTCTCATAAAATGAATGTACCTTTAAACAGAAAATTATCTGTTTGTTGCAACTTGCTCAATAGTCAGTTTCTGCCTTATTTACATCCTGCTTTCCAATATACTAAACTGCCTTCTTTTCCAATAGGAAATGAAGGATTTCTACAAGGATGCCAAATCCTCCCTGCCACATCCATTTCTTCTCACACTATTTGCTGTTGGAGGAGGAGGGGAGAAAAAGAAAGAGAAAAGGAAAAAAAAGAAGAGAAAATAAAAAAATAAAGGAAAGAAAGAGGAGATGGGAGTCAGATGGACTAAGCACAGAGCAGGAGCTGAGAGTGTTTTTTCTGGCCGACACACTTAGTGTTGCTGGTGCATTTGCTGCTTCCTTGAAAGGCCAGTGGGGGGAAAAAAAGAGATTAAGGTCATCAAGATAATACAAAGAATATTCAAACTGGAAGCAGAGGGGAAATATAGAAGGTCTGTTTTTCCAATAGTAAGTAATCAGAGTACAGGAGGATGTAATTTGCAGATTAGGAAAATGAACAAAGACTATAAAATTAACTTTATGACAGAGAGAAGAACAGTCCATTTGAAGGGGGAATAAACTAACCTCCATAAAGCTTTATGGCTGATACAATCAGTATGTTGTTTTAAACTAAATAGGAAATATCAGCAAATAATCAACCATGGGGCAGTCTTCAAGCCCTGGTTGTGTTGTAATCTGGATTTGGTGCGACACACAAACCAAGCAGATTTTTTGAGGCAGAGAAACCTCACAGATTCCCAGTCCTGGCTCTGCAGGTGTTCTTGGAGATGGGGAGCAGGAAGGGAGTGCTAATGTGAGCCAAACCTGTCATGACAGCTGTCAATCACCCGTCCTCCCTTCCTCTGGTGACTCCAAGCAAACAAAGCCCATCCTCCAAATGTGCTTCCTCCACAATGAAATCAAATTGTGTCTCATGCTCCTGCCAGGCTGGGAGCAGCTCAGGGTGTGGATCAGAAACAAGAGGTTTTAATTAGCAAGGGGTCTGCAGGTTAGTTACAGAGCAGGTTGCTGTAACAGGGACCCCCCATCTCAGAGTGAGAGAAAATCTGCCCAGCTCATTGCAGGAGAAGCCATAGACACATCCAAGGGAAATCTCTCATTTTCCTCATTAGAGGAACTGTTGTCTTCCCTTGAATCAGTGAGAATTGAGATCCTGGTCTGGTCTGAAAGAATGCTGTTTTCAAACTGGAGGAGAAAGAGATTTTTCTGACATAATTTTCTAATCATTCTGATTTTTATTCCCTTCACTGTCATTCTTATCCTCCTTCAACTGTTCTTTCAGGTGAAAATAGGGAAAGGACTCACACTTGGTGTATTCTGTTGTTCATGCTATTCATGCCCAAAAGTAAATTTTCCAGTAGCCTGGGAGCCCACCTTGAGTTTTATGGGACTCCAATGCAAGCCCTCAGAGGAACTGTAACTCCAGAGCCACATTCTCAAATGGACAATTCTCTTATGTTTCTTTGCTATTTCATTTTCTAGCAGAGAGGAAAATATACAAACCAAATAAATAAATACATTAAAAAAAAAACCCAAGTGAGGGTCTGACTGTCGTTTTGATAAATTAAAAGTAAATAATTAGGAATAGATCCAAAGGTTTTAATGAAGTTGCCTGGATGTAACACTGCTGTCAGTTCAGCATAAATCTCCCAGGCTACTTAAAAAGGAGGAAAAACAAATTTGCTCTGGAAGCAAGTTTGTTCCAGGACACAATTCTCCTTGTTTGTGTGACACAGATCCCACCACAAGATGTTCACATTTAAAGCATATTTTTCTTTTTATTTAAATCAAAGTGCCTGATGGTGAGTGTAATTCTGCCATTCCTGGGGTCTATATTCTCTCTTCAGAGAGCAAAACTCTATAGGTCTGGGAAAGGTCAAGTGGCCTCAATAAAATACAAACAGACTCAAATTGTTGCTCAAACAATACCACAGAAAAGTATAAAAATCCTGAAGAATTAAAGAGTTCTTTTAATAAGAATGGGAAAGTTCTGCTTCCAGCAACATTTTTTTTTTCAATTTGATTTTTATTTTATTATCCACGGAGTTTTTCTTTAGGTGTTAAAAGCACAAGGTTTTAGAAGCTTTGTGTAAAGTTCAGTTTTCTTTAAATTTTGGGTTTGGTTTCTGCAAAGCAGTTGTCTTCAGTTTTGTGAGTTGGATCAATTGAAATTCAGAAAAAATCTTTCCCTGTAAAATTTTGAATTTCCTCATTAAAGAAGAATACCTCAAACAAACATTCAGCAAGCTCTGTGAAATCTTATTCACTTATCAGGAAAAAAAAAAAAAAAAAAAAAGATACAAAAAATAACATGCCTTTGAAAATGTTCAGCCTGCTTTCTTTGTGCAAAACTTTCAGCATTTGTGGGGCTATATTTAGCATTAAGAACATGATTTTTGTCTCACTGAAGTCTCAGTTAAAAATTCAGAGCCACTTTTATGGCAGAGATTTTGAAGCTTTGTTAGTTGTGTTTCATTAAACGACCGTGCTTGTCACATGGATGAACATCTTCCTCCTTAATGGGCTGCCCTGCCCCTTGTGATTAGGAGGAAGGAGTTTGATATATTTGTCAAAAAGGCTGTCCTTTGTGAGCCAAAATAAAATGAACTCTCTGATATGCAAGAAGTTAAATACTTTTAGACTGCCTTGGCTTGGGATCTGACATCTTTTACTAACACTTATTCTTAGGTGGAATCAGTAGTCAGAGACCTCAGAGGCAAGGGCAAGATTTCAAACCTGATTTATGCTCTTGGAGACTTTTAGAACTCTGTGTGTGTGTACACACATCTATCACTGCAGTTATGGCCCATCCTGAGCTATCTGGGAGACTCCAGCTGCAACCCCTCCAAATGCCACGTGCTCCTCAGTGCTTCCCACCTTCAGAGTTCCCCTGGGAGTTAAGGAAGTGTTATTTTCCCCATTTTACAGATGGGAATTGAGAGGTTCATGGGCAAGGAGGAAGACTGTGACAGTGTAAGGCATTAAGTACAATTTTTCCATGACCAAAACTGCATCTGGGAGTTTTTTAGTGATCCCAGCCATGGGGTGTCCTCACTTTGAGGCAAGAAAGCTCAAACTTTACCTGCATAGAATAGACCTTGCCAAAATGAGCAGCAGCGTTAGATGCCCCAAAACCCAGCACTTCCTCACTTGGAATGATCCTTCCAAGGGATGCATTGGGCCTTCGGAATGTGCTGTAGAGGAGGAAAGGAAGAACTCAGTGTCCCAGAGGTAAGAGCCTCACTATGTTTGAGAGGATGAGGGGTCAGGCCAGATGCTGCTGGTTCTGCTCTTATTTGCTACTTTTGGAGGATGCAGGCAGCAAATTGCAGCTGTGAAGTGGCAGGGCTGGGCTGTTGCTGCCTGCCCGAGGCCCAGGCAGGCAGGGCTCAATGCAGTGAGCAATATGGCAAATATAAAACATGACATTCTCCTTGGTGGGACACTGCTGTGAGCCCATTTCACTCTGAGGTAAGGACCACACGTGTCAGGGTTCATCTCCTCTTCACAGATCCTTTGGACAATCATGCAGTGCCAGCTTGTCCTGGGCAGGGGGAGTATTGGCTCCCAGAACATCTGTATCCCAAACTGCTGCTAGCACATCATCTCTGCACAGGGACTCTCTGCACAGCCAGGGTCACACAGATCTCATCCTGCAGGGTTATGGGTGGGATAACAGCACTCAAACCTCTTTAGAGGAACCAGTCAGTACTGCATTTCCTCCAGGCTTGAAAGGAAAAAGCCGTTTCAAAGCCAAGATTTTAGGAACAAAAGTGAACCTCTTAATTGCATTTTTCACTTAGGAATGTGAAGGAATCATTGTGAACCTTGAAAGTTTGATATGTACCAGACCAGTAAATAGATTTGGCTTTGTTTTTTTAATGTTTTGCATACTTTGTTTTTCAAACTTTCACCAGCTCTGCTTTGTTTCAGTTAATGAAATTCTTCTATTGCAGCGCTGGGACTTTTAAAGCATTTTCGTAACCTCCTGTCTTGGTCTCCAAGGTATAAACATTATTTTATAATTAGCCTTCACAACTATGTTATACATTTGAAAAGGAGGAAAAAAAATGTTTTTCCCCCATTTTTATATAGGGGAATTACAGTTTCTATCTGGGGACTGAAAGAATGTGCGTGTATGCGCGCGCAGAGGAGAGAGAGAGAGAGATTCAATCTGTTAAAATTTCATCTCCTGCCAGTTACACATGAAATCATCGTTTAGGAGAGAGACTGGGAAATTACTGAGTGCATTAGAAAATTCCTCACTCTATCCTTAATGAAACGACACTAAAAGATGATGGGAGAGGGAAGACTTAGGGACATTTGTGTTCTACCAAGGAAACGTGGGGAAGGAACATTGACTTTTTGCCCCCCGTTATGTAACTTGGCATCAGGCTCTCACTAGCTGATCCTGATGGGAACTAATTTGTCTCTTGCCCTTACTCCTGCCAATCCCCTATGGCGTTTTCTTATGGCCACTTCATATCAGAATAAAGCTGTCACCAAGGTAACCACATGTGCATGTGCACAATCGTGTACACACACTGTGTAATTAACTCCAAGTGTAAATAATAATATTCACCCCAGTGTGCAGCACTGATGTGCTCCACGAGCCCTCACACTGTGCCTTTGGTGGAGACTTGGCCTCACAATTTTCCATGATGGGGAAACTGAGTCACAGGGGAGGCTGGGAGCCTCCCAGTTTCCTGCAGTGTCGGGAGAGCACCCAGCTTTTTCCATAGGCATCACTTATTATTGCAGCTACTGATCTTTAAACTCAGGTCCTCTGAAGTGTTTCTGCCAGATTTATTCTCACCCAGGCAGAATTTTTTTAGCAATTACTTGTAGACAGAAAAACTTCTCCTCCACCCAGCCCGGGATGGATGCACATGGACTTGAGTAAGGATCCTTGCCTTGACTTCAATAAAATTTGGACCAAGTCCCAGCAGTCCCTCGAGCCTTTGTAGCAAGGAACAGCCCCACACGAAGGGAAGCTGCCTTGAACCATTTTTGAAGTGGTAGCTTTCTCTGCTGTAATAAATTTTCAGGATGTTTTCAAAAGAGAGAATAAATCCATCGGAGAGATGGCTTAATGGATTTTGAATTTTCTAACAAGGAATGTGCCAAGTCTTTTCCAATAGCAAAGTCCCCCTGAATCTTTCATTCAGCTATGTGACAGGTGCTTGAATTATGGTGCATTTCCAAAGGTTTGGTTGTTCGGGTTTTTTTTTCCTGCAGAGGAAAATGCTCACTGTCCTAGGTTACAATGTAAGATGTGCCCAAAGTCTGTATCCTATCACCACCCTCAGGAGCTCTTGGAACCAGGTGGGGCAGTGTTTTCCCTTGCCCCCTCCCTCTGGGCTATCTCCTGTTCATGGGCCATCAAGGCCTTGCCCATGGCTCACAGGTGACTCCCTCTGGGTGTTATCTCTGTTAATTGGCAATCAAGGACCCATTGTATGACTCATAGGATGATATCAGCCCATTGTGAGATGCTCCACCCAGGGGGAGGAGCCAAGCATTCCCACCTGGATATAATCTGGGACAGCAGAGAGGGCACTGGCCTGCTGGACTCCTGGAGGACCAGAGCTACCAGATCTTTCTGTGGGATCACTGCTTCAACAAGAGCACTTCATCTGGACTGCCACCACCACCCTAACTAACAGGGCATCAGGTTGTATAATTTTCATTTATTTTATTTCACTTTTATTCCTCCTATTAAATTGTATTTTCTGACTGGGAGTCTCTCACTGGTTTTACTTTCAAACCAGCACACTCACCCAAAGCCTAACCTAGAGGGAAGCTTTTACAGATAAAAGAGCAATCCAAGGAAGTGAAGTGAGTGGGAATCAAGTGGTTAATTTCTGTTTTCAGAAATCTCATAGGTAAAAAATACATGTGAGCATGGCAAAATATTAGTCTATGTCTTTTGAAAGCCTCCAAAAAGATTTGTCTGAAGCGTGCATTTAAATGGGAAGGATACAGGTGTTCTCAGAGCTCTTGCAGCCTACGAGCAGGCCTGGGGCAAACCTGAGTGCACAGAATAATGTAACGAGAAACATCCCTCCATGCTTCAGTGGGAAAATGCAAATAGGCTCATCTCCTCTTTTGAGGAGGACTTCAGATAAGGAGTTCCTGGAGCCAAGGAGCATGTTTGGTGTCTTCCCTGCCTGCAATACTGCGGTGGGAGGGACTGAGGGGCACACATGGAGCTGGCAGCACGAGGATGGGGATATCCGAGGATGCAGCTAATGCCCCTCTCTCTGCTCCACTTATCCACAAGATTTCTCAGCTGCCAGCTCTGCTCTGCCTGTCTCTCTTTGCCCCTGCCAGCACCCTGAGTGCCCACATTGAGCTGCTGTTGTTTGGGGGCTACTGAAACTTGAAAAGGAGTAGCCCAAGTGAGAGCTGCAGCAGAGCCCTGCAGTGCCAAGTCCTGCCTGGCACAGAAGGAAGCATCTGTGCCCTGCTGGAGCCTGGCTCCTCCTGCTCCCCCTCCTCCTCCAGCCACATCCCTTTCAAGGAAAGGCTCTGAAAGAAGTTTTGATTTCATTTTGCAAGCAGTCTGCTGAAAACATTTCTTTCCAGTCTTTTCTCTCAGTTTGTTTTCTTTGCTAGTTCAGCCTTCAGAAGAAACAACAAGTTTCCTTTTTTTTCCCTGTACCCATTAAGAATAATATTTTTTCAAAAGTTTAGGCAGGATCCAATGGCATGAACTTTATTGCCAGAGCTGAAATGGGTAGGGAGCTTTTCTGAAAAACCTAGTCCCAGCTATGACTGCTGAGCTCTGCAAGTAACCAGCAAATAATTAAGGCTAACATAGAAATTCAGCACCAGTTGGGTGACAGAATTCCCTTTCCACCAAAGAAAATCCCAGAAGAGAAGAAGATTATTTTAATTATGACAGGTTTTTTTTTTTTTTCAGAAGGTTTACAAAGTATTCCCCCTTCACCTCTCACTGAATAATTTTAATAACTCTTGGAAAATACCATTTGCTATCAACTCGTCTTTGCTTTTTAATTTTTTTTTTTGTTATTAATGTTTTACAAATTTGTATAATCCATGACTGTGGATATTAAAGTAGTTACCATGTTTTAAAAACTTCAGCTCCAGGCATCATGTAAATACCTGCTTTTGAGGCAAAGGAGATAAAATATCTTGGCAGGTGGAAGAGCTCTGGTCAGTCTTATTGCAGCCTTAAACAAAAGCACAAAAGGATTCTAAATACTTTGAATTCTATTTTTTCAAACTGATCAGCTCTGAGGACCTGCTTTGGGGTGCCTGAAGACCTGAGATTGGCAGTTCTACATTGATTGTGAATTAATTTTTATCTAATAGAGTAGAGAAAGAACTAGAATTTGGCTTGCCTAACTAGACGTTGATGTCTTTCATCAAAGAAAAATACTGACTTTCTATTTAGGGCTGCCCAGTTCAGTTTACATAGCAGCCCTTCTATTTTTAAAAGTTAAAATATTTTTCATATTTCTTTAAAAATAAACTGTTCAGTAACCAACCAATGATCCAGTAATAGAAATAATTTCAACAGATATATCAAAGAACTAAGAGAAAATTGTAAGTGTTCCCTTACATAAAATAAATCTTTTCCATGTATGTTTTCATCTGCTTCTGAAATATAGGAAAATCAAAATTGTAACTGGCATTCACAAGCCAATTATTGAACTCAACAGCCCAATTCTGAATTTTCACTGATTTAATTAAGAGCAACATTTGGCCCTAGCTAGAAGCCATAATAAGTGCTTCTTCATTAGGTGTTTTCAGTGTAATTTCTTAAGGGAAAAGATAGATGCTTCTAAATCTGTCATTTGGTGAACTGTTCTGTGTAATATATTAGAGCCATTGATTAGAGTAATATGGCAAAAAGCAAAGCCTGATCGATCATCCATGCAGTCAATGGGTGTCTTTGATTAAGTCCAAAAAGAGCAATATAAAATCACAGTAATTCCAGGCAATATAGAGACACACTCTTGCTTTGCATCCCTAATTCCACTTAAGGGTCTGTCAGCGCCTAATCTGGACTTCCTGGGGAGCAGCAATTCCATTTTACCGAGGCTTTTGAGGCTGCAGCACTTCCCTTTTGTTCTACAGAGGGAGGAAAAGCAGAAGGTTAAAGTCAGATGCACACACTGAGTTTTGTTGGGGCATTTGATGGTTAAAGGGCAGGGGAGTTTGTGCAGCCACTCAAATCTCTGCCTTGAAGTCTTGGTCTTCACCACTCTGAAATCAATTTGGAGCTCAGGATGCCCAGTGCTGTGTCTCCAGGAAACATTTTGGCTCCTGTGCCAGTGCTGGCACCATGCACCTCATTTATCACTGGCTGGATCCTGCTGCACCCTCCCAGACCAGGCTGTGGGTGACAGGGGTGTCACTGCTGAGAGCCTTGTCCATCCACTCCCAGCAGTGATCATTGTTGTCACATAATCAGATTATTCAACAAAGCTTCCAAAACATTTAACCTGGCTGTTTCCTACTCCCTTTCCTGAGTTGAGGCTGCTTTTTTTTACATTAGCACTGGTATGAACATTGTTATTCTTCCCACCAGTGGATAAGTCATGTTTTTCTTACATGCCAGTGGTCCCCATTCCTCACTGAGAGCAGAGACACCAATCATCATGTACAGGTATTTTCAAATGAGCTAAGTGAATTGGGTGCCTGATTTCCTTTGCTGTTCATTTAGGATTAAGCACTTGCCAAGTTTTTGTATATCTGATGCATCCTTGAATACCTAAGACCTTTCTAAACTGGTTCCTTAAGCTTTTTATTTGGTCTTTATGTTTTTCTCTAAAGAACAACATATTCCCTTCTGTGGAAGCATTGGTATGTGCTGTCTATCTGTCTGGAGATTCTGTGATGAGGAGGGAAGGGAAATGGCCAGTGACAATGATTTCTCTTGCTGATTGTTTTTTTTTTCCTCCCCTCACATAATTTAAATCGAAATATCTAAACCTCAGACCTGAAACCAACTTCACAGTCTTACTTTGTATGTAAAAATATTCCATTTAAATCAGCAGTAAAGCTAACATGAAAGTGCCAATAAATAATATATGCAAAGAGTTTTTTTTATCAATATATAAAGAAATGTGGAGTTGTGAAGCTGCTGAAAACAAGCATTAGGAAATGTAATGAAGCAAGAATTAGAACAGCATAGTTCCTCTGGCCATTATAAATGAGAACGCCAGGTACCTGGAGAACAGGAAAACTGATGAGTACAGTCTGTTCAGGAGAGAAGGAGGAAAATTTCCCCCAGGAACACATTTCAAATTACTTATTTATGAACTGATGAACTGGGAGACCACCTATAGAGAGACAGGAGCAAGCAGTCTGCTGCAGACAGCTACAGAACTCCAGCTAATTGTGCTGCTGTTTTCTGTTATAACTCCTGCTCTCCAGCTGGGCTTCGGAGGCAGGAAATTTAGGCATTGACTAGAAGTTGCACTTTCCCTCCTTCTTGTCGGCATAAATATATACATGTATATTTTAATCTGCTGGAATAATTCAGCAAAGGCCCGGGAAAACAGCTGCTGCCTTTGTCATTACTGTGTTAGGGAGTTTGCAGGGTAGAGCTTCCAAGGGAAAAGTTTTTAAGCATGCATTCATCCCTTGGCAAAGGTGACTCCAAATTTTGGAGATATATGGGCTGAAATTGAAATATGGAATGTTCCTCTGCTTTTGTCTCTGAACAACACTGTCGGGGTTTTTAGCTACACAGGAAAAGAAACGTGCAGGCACATATACCCAGTAAATACAATATGCATTAACTGTGTAAATGCACAGGGCTGTGGACACAGATAGACTTCATACAAATTTCCTACATAAATCTCTGCTGGCTGATATTTTTTTCTCTCTCCATGTTCACGCATACACAAGAATCAAAATGATATTTCATTTATCCGGGTACAAGAATAGAATGGATCCAGTTTGCTCCATAATACAGAAATCATAATGTAGTCCAAGTTCTAAGAGCTGTTTAAGGAAAAAGAATAACTTTAGGTACTTGTTAACAAGATCTAATAAGATGGGGAAGAGATAGTTAAATTACTGTAAATATTAAATGGTTGAAAATTAATTTCAGATGACCTCATCAGTTGAAGCACAGAGGTTCTTAACAGAGAATTCATTTTATCAGTTTAGAAAATGGAATTTAGGTGTCTGGCTTGCAGGAAGTAAAGAGAAACAGAAGAACCTTTAGCAGAGAACCGTGGGGCTCCAAGATAATTTTCATGTGTGGACAGTCTCAGCCTGTGTGGTGATTTAGCACAGGGGCTGTGCATGGTGGCATCCAGGATTTGAGTCATGGCTCACTAAAACTCCCCCAGCTGAAGCCTCACATGTGGGACCAGCCTGGAGGTTAAATACAGAAGTGAGAAGACCAATGGACTGGGGAACACTGAGAACACAGTGTATTTGCCTTCCAGGAGGAAAGAAAAGTTGGTTGCCCTTGATGAGATGCGCTGCTTCATCAGTGAGGTGCTTCCTCCAGGAGTCAGGGACCAGGTGTCTGAAGGGTTGGCATTTGTGTGTTGGGATCTCAGACTGCTCTTGGCACTCAGGTGAGGGCCAGCACAGGTCCCAGAGCACTGGTCCAGGGTCCTGCCTTCCTGAACAGCCTCCCAAAATGTTCTCTGCTGAACTCAGCACTGGCTGCAGATTTCAAATGCAGCTGGTTCAGGGTGCACTGCATTTAACCCTCTGAAAAATGATGAAGGCAAAAAGCATAAGGGTGAGAGATGCCCCTCAAAGAGGGGGATGCAATAATTTGCCATGGATTGGCTATTCAGGTGTGCTTGGTGAATACTGAAACCTCCAAGAAGTTTAGAAAGAATGTCAAAATTTCAAACCTGCCACGTACTGTGCGTTGTTTTGTGGGAGCTGGGAGTGCTCTCAGGCTGCATATACAATATTGTCCTCACTTCTGTCCTGTAGGTACATTGGCAAGTCAATATAGAGAAAATGTGCAATGCTCTTGCTGTTGCTGCATGTGTTCCATGAATAGAGAATGCAGTATTCCCATCCTGTCATTTATTATGAAATGCTAAGTGTGGGACTGGAGTGACACAGTGGATCTATCCCTGCTCTTCATTACATTTGACACCAAGAGCACTTAAGAATTTGCAGCAGTAGGACCTAGAAAAACTGTTAACCCCAATAAAACCCCTGTAAGGATGTGCAGAGATAAAAGGGAACTTCAACAAAGTGGAAATTTTTATAGCAATGAGACAGAGAGGGAGAAGGGCATGGAGATTTATTGCAAATGACTAGTAGCAAGAGGTTTAGGCATTAGCTAATTTTTATTTGTTTCTTTTATCATAAAATTTTAAACAATCAAAGAGTCAGTGACGGTATTAACACTGTTTCAATGAAGGAAATAAATACTTTCATTATTGCTTTTGTTCTTAAAAAAAAAAAAAATCCTTCTGCTAAAATGAATATGGAACACCGTCGCACCTCAGTGAAACTTTTTCCTTAAGTATTCAGAACATTTTTTGAGGCTGATCAATTGGGATTTTTTTTTTTAAATACCCAACTTGGTTACACTGGCAGGTATTCACAAGTGACAATTATTTCAACATTAATTTGATAGCTCCCGACAGCCTCAGAGATGGGATAGAATCACCTGGAAGCTGGCATTTTGCATTGTACCATTCTGTCTATATGGGAACTGTCATCTTCCATTCAATATGGGAAATGCTATCTGCATACAGGCTTCAAAAAAGTTATAATTTCTTCTAAGTGATTGAAACTCATAGATCTCTCTCTTTCTCTCTCCCTTTTCAAGCTACACCTGAGAGGTAGCAATGATGACAGGCTGGTTTAACACAGCTCTTGCCGAGATTAAGTAGTTGTCAGACAGATATCATTGGAGACTAAGGGATTGCTTTTGGAAGTCATTCTGAATTGCTAACTAACCGGGAGCTTGTTCCTAGACGGGTGCGGATTCTTTTGTTTCCAGGGATTGACACATCTGCAGTAACAATGGAGCACTCCTTGCCTGATACCTGATTTGTGCTGGTCACCGTTTTAGCTGGAAAAGAGGATCTAAATGAATGCCCCTTTCACCACTTATTTGCAATAGCAGAAAACACCCAGGGCTGCTGTTTTTGGACCGTTGGCTTGAGAAATTTGATTATTTACGGCTAAGTGAAAATGTTTGCAGCAATACCGTCCATTGTCAGGGTAGAGTCACGTATGGGATGAATCAGTGTGAAGATCCAGCAATAACCTCTCCAGTGTCAGCTTTGCCAGTTTTTCAGCAGGCTGGTTGGGAGGGATGTGTGTGTAACTGCCTGTTGTATTCTGCTCACCTCCCTCTTCATACACATCCACTGACAGCCCCCGATGAACAGGGAGTAGCAGAGGCTGACAGGTCAGCTGAATCACAACAAGTTGTCACTGTCATGGGAACATGGCAAGTGGAAAGTAGATGAAGTTGCCTAGAGGATGTTTTCATCAATTTAGTGTTATATACAAGCTAATAAATCTGCAGACACTCTCGTTCCACTATACACAATGTGTGCGAGGGAAAATGACTGAGCTTTGCCTGGCTTGGCATTCACTGGGCCAGCTGCAGTGGCCACTTGAGCTAATAGTGTCAATGATTTAATTCCTTTCACTCCCCGCCTTTCCTAACAACGTGTTTCCCGTGGGACTGCAGACTGAGAAGTTTATTTTTAAACATGGCTGAGAGATTGGCTCTCTAGAGGGCTTTGGAAATTGCAGGGGGCTGCTTCTTCAGAAGATGATGAGGGTGGGAGGTAAGAGGTATGAGGGTGCCTCTAGCACTGGAAGGAGCAGTCATGGGACAGGGAAGAGCTTGCTTGTCAGAAAGTCTGGAAAACAGCCTACACCCCCAGAACTGCCCATGTTGGCTGGTTGGACATTCTCAAATTAATCAAAACTTCCAACCCTTGGCATGATGTATTAGTAGGGATGAGTAGTTTTCATCCTCCCAGCACCCAGATATTAAATAGATGAACACCAGCATAGCAGAAAGTAGCACACTGGGGTGGAAATAATTACAATGACCTAAGGAGCCCTCCTGGATATTCTGTGGGTCCCTTCTAACTCAGGACATTCTGTCATTCTGTGAGGAAGGGGGTTACCTTTATGCATATGGATAATTTGTGGTGAATCTATGTTTTGTTAATTAAATAATACTCAGGGTGTCATTTTTCTTTGCTCCATGGCTGACTCCTCTCTCAGCTGACATGGTGCAAACCTGACTGATACAATCAGACAATCTGCAATAGGCTTGCAGTGATTTTGGGGTGTTTATGCTTGTGGATGAGCTCAGGATGTCTCTGTACTGTTGGGTTCAGCTACCACCACTTGACTCGTAGCAGGTGTACTGAGGGGTAGCACTTTTTATCTATTTTAGCCCTTTTTATCTCCTGGAATCCCCTGATTATTTCACTGATACTAAAACACACTCTCAGCTATAGAAACATCTTGACTCAACCTTGCACTGGTGTCATGTAAATGGTTTGATTGATTTCAAATAGAAATTGCTAATTTATTCACTGTGCTGTTATAACTTTGTTCAAAGGAAGCCCGAAATACCCCATAATTTAAAACTCTTTTATATCTAACTCTCACCTGGGTGTCTTCTTGGTACAGAACTTACTCAAGTCATTAACTCTCAGTTCAAAGTTATGCACATTGAAGAACTTTGTGAATAAGGCTGAGATTGCAGTTAAATATGTAAATTCAACCACAGTATTCTCAAAATGGTCTAGTAAATCAATGTTAATGATAGTAGTTTCCCATATAACATATTTAATTCTTCCTCTTCAAAGCATTTTACAAAGAAACTCCATTTTACAATAAATACACAGAAGTACAGAGCACAGGACACACAGAGAGAATCTGGTAGTCTGAAAAAAAAGGGAAAAGGCTTAGAAGTAAAAATTGTCTCATAAATGAAAGATTGGAGTTTTGTGATTTTAAGAAATGTGACTAACTCTTGTTAAAAAATGAAGTCTATAAAGCAATTTGCAAAGTTTTCTAAATTTTCACTTTGATCTTGAAACATTATAAAAATGTAAGAGTACAGATATTTCAGGCAGAACTGTTCTTTCAAATATGCATCAGCAGCTGCAAGTAGCCATTCCTATTACCTGTAAGCTACTGTTTTCTTTCATAATCTCATTAAAAAAAAAAAAAAAAAAAGGAAATAAACACCCCATACCTCAGAAACACCTGAAAATAAAAAACCTCACTCTGTAGTTTTACACCTACTCACCCAGTGTTTGCTTTAACCATCCTGAAGCCTCTGCAAATTCACAGAATTATGTATGAATAGGAAACTGAATGTCTACTCAGGGGCTGGTAAATGCTACAGCCTGACAGAGTGGCTGTGCTAAAATATTTCTGCTCTGTATGATATTGCACACTCTATACTAATCTGTGTCTCTCAGCTGACATGACAATAAATAGTTATTAAAACAAACATGCAAATGATGTATAGTTAAATAGTGTTAAATAAACCTACACTACCAGTGAATTTTGTGACACCAAAAATTGTCCAATACATCTACTTCCACAGGAAATTGTTCCTTTAGATCTCCACTCAGAGGAAGAAATGGTATTATGGGGTAATTTAATCTATCATGTGATTATATTCTCCTAACCAGGCTTTTAACACACCAGACTGAATTGTCTTTGTGAGTAAATCCAGTGCCACAAAACAGTTATGCCAGCAGAGACTTTGTCCCCCAAAATACATCAAATCAAGGCCTTGCAAACCCCAGCAGAATTCCATTATAGCACACACAAGGAAATGTATTTAAAGCCAGCTAGGTTTATGTATTTTGGGATTCCCTATCATGAATGTCAGAAAAGATTTAAGGCCATACTAATTTTGCTTGGGTCACTTTTTCTCCCCACTGACCTGTGGGCTGAATAGAGATGGTCATAGCACCCACATAAACCCATTTATTCTGCTTGTCTCTGTTCCTGCATCAAGTAAAAAGCAGCTCATGAACCCTATATTTAAACTTCCTCTCTGATTTTTTTCACTGATCCTTCCAGAAAAATCATGTTATGGCAAATGAAGTTTCCTAGGGATTTTTTTTTCTTTTTTTTTTTTCTTTTTTTTTTTCTTTTTGCAAAGAGAGGGTCTAAAATAGGTCAGTGACAGCTGAAAAATTGCATTCGCTTCATATTCGTTCACTGAAGGAGACTGAAATTTCTCCTGAGTACTGCTTCAATGTCACTTATTCTTGCCCCAAGTTTTCCTCCACTAGGACGTTTTTATGGCAAGAAATGACCAAAAACACAACCAGTGTGGGACTTGTGTGGTTAAAAACCAGTTTGCAACAATAACAACAAACGGCTGTTGTTTTGTGCCTCACTGATAAATGAATGTCTATTGTTCTTCTACCCTGGAAATTAATAATAACTGGACCAGTTGCCTTAGAGACAGCCAGGCAGCCATTAGCAATCAGTAAAAATTAATGTACAGCAGGGAATTTGGCAAGGAAATGTGTTTAAGGTTGTGGGGGCACCTGAAGCACCCATCCAACACGGGTGAGTGCCGGAGTCTCCCCTGCCCCGCTGAGTGGGTGCCCTTAAATACACACAAAGTGTTCTTATCAAAAGAGAGGGGTCTCTACCAAAGGCCCTAGCTCTGTAAGGAGCACTGTGTTTCTTGGACTTCCCACACCTTGCAAGCATGCCTGGAAACCTGGAAATGCAGAGGAAATGCCCAACATGGCAGCAGCTCCTTGTTTCCCTGCAGAGCTCAGGCTCCTCCGTCTGCACGGCTGTGCTCCTGCCCCATGAAAGGTTCTCTCTCTCTCAGGTGGGGTAGCTGTGCTTTAAAAAGTCCCTGAGAGCTTTTAAAGCTGTCAGCACCATTATCATTCATGATGCAACTGGTTTCCAAGCCTGGCTTCTGTTTTTCCAGTGGGCAGTTTGAGTCCCCCTAGATAATTCCCTGGGGTGTGCAGTAGTGGGGCTGGTCAGACCAAGCCTGTACTGTGGAACTCTTTGTGCCATGGATGTGGGGTGGCTGTGAGTGCTGCTGCCATGCCCAGCCCCAGGATGCTCCTGGGGATTGCTTTGGACCTCCCCAGCCCCATTCTCCAAAACAGGATTTGCACTGTAAGGAGTGCTCCTCCTTGCAGGGACAGCAGCCAAGCCTCCTCCTGGTTTTACATTTTTTTCTTTGCCTCCTCCTGCTTCTCCTTTCCTGACATGAGTGGGATTCCATGTAGGTGCTGCTGCCTGGGATGGCTGAGCTTGGACACTTGGGTGTCTGATGGTGACTGCCCTGTGTTGTGGTAGGACAAGCTGTCATTAGATGATTACAATTTGTAATTAAAGATCTGCTTCCTAAAAGGTACAGATGGACCCTGCAAGGACATAACCACTGCAGGTGGTCAAGGCTTCCACTGGCTGCCTTCCCCCTCTGTCCTTGTGTCTTTGTGAGGGGTTGGCCTCCTCCTGCCTCTTGCAGGCAAATTGCATCTCAGCAATGACCACTGGTGGTTCAGGAATACAAAAATCTGCTGGCAGGTGCCTTCCTTGAGGAACTCCCTGCAGCACAGGAATGAGCAGCTTTGTACAGACACTTGGGTCAGGGCTGGTCCATGGATAACACATTCATAAGTTCTGTTAAAATCAGTGGGAATGGTGAATCACTAGCTGAGAACTAAATCTGGCACCTTGTTATCCAGAGGCATGATTGATTTATAGAATGGATGGGGTAGGTGGGTAAATAAGGGAAGCAGAGCTCTGGGAATTAAGGAAATAAAATAAAATTTTAAAAAATAAAGTTTCCAAATGCAAAACATTGATGAGTCCCTGGCAGTCATTGCTTCCTGTGACATCTGGCAAATGGGCAGGATGGCTGAATTGAATTAGCTTCTGATTTTGCAGGGGAGTTAAAATATTAACACTAGAGTGTCACCAGAAGTTCTCCACCAGCCCAACTGGAGAGAGGAGCATCCAGAATCAGGGTGATCCAAAAGATCTCCCAAAGTGGCTGGATTTCTGTGTGATACCATCCACAGACCAGTCACTTGGGAACATCCAAAAGAGACTCACAGAAGGGAACTACCACATCCTACTGGCAAATAGACTGGTCTGAGCTGAGAGAGATCCTCCCAAAACCCACACTTTTTTTTAGAGTTTCTTGGAAAACTTCTTCTGTCGTTGGTGTCAGACAAACCAGATGGGAATTCTGAATTGATGATCACATTTTGAGGCTGGAATGCAACATCTGGAGTTGATCAGCATTCCTCACAAACTGATCAATCATTAGGTGGAACTGATTACTCCCATCTCCTCCTTTTACTCTTGATTCACTTAGAACTATTTTATTTTTTCTTTCTATGAACATAAAAGAAGACAAAAAGCATGAAACACAGCTCCTTTATGGGGACTGAGGTTATGTGAGTCACAGTGACTAGCTCTACACATATCTCTTGTTGCAGTATCAAATGGAGCAGGGATGAGATAGATCTGCTCTAGTAAATATAAAATATCATGGGTCATATTACTCAGCAACAGGGATTTTGCAGCAGCAGCAGTTTTGAAGTAAGACCTTTTCAAGAAGTCACTATATATAGAAAGATTGGGACTAATGCTGCGAGCGTCCCTGTCTGACATCAGGGTTATTTAGGAGAGTGCTACGTGTGGTACAAACACACTCAATGCTCTGCCAGTCTGAACAACAGCTAAAACAGAATTGCAGAACACAAAAATAATTTCCCAGCCTCTGAAAAGTCTAGTACCCTTCCTTGCATTAGTCTTGTAGGAAAGAGAAAATGACAAGGCAATGTGCAAGCCAGGCCACATGTGCACTGTCCTCACATGTGTTTCATATATCAGCACCATTGTCAGACACTGCAACCACTTCCCAAGTGCTGATAAAATCAGCTCCACCACTGCTTCCCAGGAGAACCACTGGCTCTCCCCCTGCATCCCAAGGATGTGCTGAAGGACCACAGAACACAGCAAATACCAGTTCAGATCTCTGGTATGTGCATTTCCAGTGCCAACACAAAAGCAAAATACTGAAAGGATATCCAGAAGCCAAGTCCAGTATTTGTGTCCCTTGTGCACATCTCCACTGAGTCTGGACCTGCATCCCCCATGGATATTCCTGCACCCAGGATTGTTTGTGGAGATGCAGATAAATTGCTCAAGGGAAAATGGACTGAAATTTTTCAAAACACCCATTGTTCAACCTGAAAGTGAGTCTATTTTGGGACTGTCTTGTTCCAACTTCTTTGCTTTCAATTTTTATTTTTAATTTTTTTTTTTTTTTTTTTTTTTTAAACAGGAAACCCAGGCCAAGTTCACTGTGTAGTTCCTGGGCACTGTTCCCCTGAATCGTCTTTGCTTACTCTGGCATAAATCAGGAATTCCTCGCTAAAATCAGGGGAAGGTTTGATTAGGATCTTTTCTTAAACCAGATGATGGTTTTTCATAGAAAGTGTGAGCATTTTGTGGATTTTCTTGGATTTAAAACAAAGACCAAAGAAATGTAGTGGTTTCCAATGAGTTTCTCTTTGAGGTTCTGGGTCTGTTCATCATTTCATGCCCAAAATGAAACATGAGAAGTGAAAAAACAGAACTTGTGTGATGAAACTGAACAAAACGTTCCCATGAACTTTATGTGAAAGAAACCACAGAATAACCTGCAAGCTTTAGAGAAACGTGACCACGCAACTCATTTCCCACTGCTGAGTCAGGGTTCCCACAGGGTGTTGCAGCCCTGGAAATGGATTGCTCCCCTCAACCCCTGTGCCCCAGTCTCTCCCATCTTTTCTTTGTGCTGTTGCCATTGACAATGTGCATTTTGGGAATTCTGCAAACTCTGCAGCCAGATCTGAGTTCCTGTGACTGGATGTAGCAAAAAGTGCCCCACAAGCATGAATGAATTTATATTTTTCCTATCAGTTATTGGAATAATTTTCTTTTTAAAAACTCAGGCATTTGTTTTGTAAAATAGCTGAATACTGATGGGGGAGAAGTTATTTATCTGTTTCTAAAGAAACAAACCAGAAAGAGAGGATAAGTAACACAGACATTTCAATGATTCAATTATTTCAACCTAAACTAAGTCAGGGACTTCTGGCAAAACCAAAAGTCAAACTCCATTCCTTGGAATCCCTTTCTTGTCAGAGGTACATCTCTCCAGACACTTTAATTCTGAACATAATGCTGTGCATTTTCTGTTCTTACACTTTTAATAGCTCAATTTTTCAAACTCTGTAGTATTGTAGGAAAACAGTAACCCTGCAGCAGTGAAGGCAGTTGTAAGCAAGAAATTGCAGTGCTGTTCCTGTGAATTCCTGCAGCCCTCTCTGTCAGGACCTCCATGTGCTAGCTTTCCAAGAAAGAGATGAACTGAAACACTTAAGTTGGAGTTATGATTTTCCCAGGGAAAGGAATAGGGTTACGCTCATCTTTCTCCCTTTTAGAACGACTTTGTTTGTTTACTATTCTAAAATTATTGCAAAACACTTTTTCAAAAAGAATAATGAAGTAACAAGGAAGATGACAAACAGCTGATTGTAGATAAAAGCTCCTTAACAGCAGTGTCAGCTGGAGCAAAGAATTGTCTTCAGAGACTTTAGCTGGCATTGGCAGCCTGCTCCTCTCTCCAGAGCTTTGATCCCATTCATGCCTGAGCTGGTGAGCTCCCCAAGAGAGGAATCTGTCCCCACAGTGCCTGACACAAGCATCTGCCTTCTCTTCCAGCATCACTCTACACCCACGGATTTCCTGGCTGGGAGTGCACTTGGACTGCTCACCCAGGATGTCCCTTAGGGCTTTGTGCTTCTGGTGGCCTGGGAATTAAGTGGTTTGGGGTTGATGTGCAGAGCAGGGTTTCCTGTAAGGGCAGTGTGTTCTCCACTGTCCCATTGTGGGGTGCAAGGGAGAGCCTTTTAGATATGGAATGAGAAAACCTGTGTGCATTTACTAAAGAAGCAAAAATACATGTGGAGTGTAAGCAGCAATGTGCACAAACAAGATACAGCCTCGAGAGCACAACACATGGGATTCAAGCATTCCTAGCTGAATGGTTTTACACCCCAAAGCTCCTTTGGTGCCGGTTGTATTCAGAGTCATTCTGTACGTGAAATTCATCTGAATCTTGTTTCTTTGGCCTATGGGGTATTTTCATGTACAAATTAGGCTGGCCAATGTTCCCTTTCTGCAAAAATTCCCAGGAGTGCAACTTAAATGTTATTAAAAAGCCTAATAAAAGAAGAGTGCACATTTAATAATGTTAGAATAACACAGCCATTGCAGTGCCTTGTGCCTGCGGTTCCAACCAAGCGAGAATATGAGGCACTAATGCACTTATTCAAGAAAAAAACCCCATAATTATCAACAACTATGAAGGAGCATTGATGCCATGCAGAATGCACAGAAATCTTCTCAGGAACTCCAGTTTGGACCTTGCCCATGACCTGCTGGTTTGGCCAGGATCTGGGCACAGTCCCAACCAAACAGGGACAGTCCTGTTGTTATGTCCAGCCCAGAAAAGGCTGTGGCCACTGAGGCCAGTGCAGTGATACCTCACTCACAAGCATCAGCCCAGACTCCCTTCTCTAAAAGAGCTGGATACTCTCAGTAAATGGTGCAAACTTTGCACATTCATCAGCTAGCACTGCTGTGATACATCTCTGTGCAGATTTCCTTCACCTTTGCCCTGTCACACTGACATCTCTTCCTCTCATATATCCTTCCTCTGCATCACATCATTCTTTCCTCCTACTTATGTATCCTGGGATGACTTTTCTCCAGGGCACAAGGTCTAACACAAGACCCAGATATTAACTCAGGCCCACTCGTTGGAAGGATTAAATGCAACATTCTCACGATATTAATTAGCAACTGCTCCTTCAGCAGAACTGAAAACATGCATTGATCCAGGAGGGTGGGTGGTTTCACTGAAGGGATGGGAGGAGAGGCTACAGGGCATAGGCTGTTCCAAACCTCACTTCAGGTCTCCACAGTCTCCACCCAATGGCTTTGCCCACCAGCCCACATAATCTCCCCAGAGCAGAAAGCAATATCCTTGGAAAAGTGAAGCCTCATGAACCATCAACTGACCCACTGCAAATAAATACCCAATGTAAGAAACAAACCTTTATAAAACAAAATAAAACCTGGAACAGCGGGGCAGTATCTGAGTTTTGAATAGAAATGGATTTTGTTTGGCTGGGGCACAGGGACAGCAGGAGTGTTCAAAGCTCTGGGAGCTGCATGCAGGGGCTCTGGAGGGGATGTTTCCTTCCAGGCAGGAATTCTCCCAAACACAATGGCATTGTTATGCATTAAGCAAGTTTTTTTTCTCCCTCTTGGGGTGTGGGGGCGTGATGGGAGAGGGGAAGGCTCACTCTGGGATGTGGTCACATCAGCCATGCATAGAAATGACTGCTCCCCAGCTTAGCACCACATTTGGTGGGTTCCTTTTATTTTGGTTCTGATTTTTTCCCCCAGGTGAAGTAAAGAACAGAGAAAGAAAACCCAAGGGGCTCTCTTTGCAGGAGACAGGTCCTCCATGCCTCACAAAAAGTATCAGTTCTGAGAAAGCAAAATGCAGCACTGGCACTTCACCCTTGCAAGAGGGGCTGGGCTGGGGGGAAGGAACTTGTATTTTCCTACTGCTTTTCTAGTTCAAAGTGAAGAAAATACAGAGCAGCAAGACAGGGCATGGCCCTCTTCTAGCAGATTCTTCTCTCTCACAATCCCCCACACCTTTTTGTCCTCGCATGTGACTCGTGTGGCTCCGAAGTTCACCCTGCAATAAGCCCCTACAGCCTGTTTTTCTTATGTAGCTTCATATGGCTTTTTTTTCTGGCTCAAACAGTTTTTGTCCTATCCTGCTTGTGACCTGCTGGTTATCTTTTGCAGAAAGTTGAAGAGAATTTTTGAAAAAAAAATTATAGGAAGTCGATCAAGCTGGGTTTGAGTTACAGGTCATTAAAGTTCACTGTAAGATGAAATTTTTACTATATAAACACTGTAAAAGCCCAGACTGCCAGCCAAGTGTATCCATGAACCATGGGAAACTTGGGAGCAGTGGAGGCAGGTAAACCTCAGCAGATCCATGCTAGATGATTGTGCAGTGCTTTCCTTACTCGTTAAAGGAAAAATACCACACTTTTTAATGTTAAAATTTAATCTTACTGGGTTGGGTTGCTTTAGGTAGACAAGATGACACTTCTTCCTGTAGGCTTTTTGTGCCTTGTAAAATCCAGCCACTGAGGGATTTTTTGCTGCTTTTACATTTCAGCTCTAACATTAACAAATGCAAAGGTAATGAGATTTTCTGTCTTTTTTTAAAACTAATTTTGCAAGTAAACTCCCCTGAATTCTTTGAACGTGTCGCTCAAAGTTTTATGGTCATATCCCCTGAGATTATTTAAAACACTTTAGGTTTGAAGAATATGTTTTCTTTTCAAGTATTATTTGCAGCAAGTATGGGAGGGATAGGGTTAATTTTTTTTCTGGGGCTTATATGTAAGTGAAATGACATTTTAACAATCTCTTTAGTATAGCCTTGCTGTGCTGGGACCTCTGTTGCCTGCTGTCTTACTTCTTGGCTTCTAAATAGAGAGTTATTTTCAATTTCTCCAGTTCCTAATGTTTTAAATGGAACTACTGTTCCCCTCAGAGCACCCAGTGGCTGGCTGGAGACCTTTATTGATATATATAAATTACCCCAGTCCACAGGGCTGGCTACAGATCCAATCATATTGAGCTAATGCGCATATAAATAAAAACCTGGGAGTATGGTTTATGGCAATAAGTAGTGCAGTAGAAGTTTATACCATCCTGCAAAGACACCTTGATACATTGCTGATAATCTCTATAATGTATTTAAAGCATCAGTCTGTAGATTCAAGGCTGAAAATTTCACTCATCAAAGCCATAAATCTCAGTGAGCTTCTGTTGATTGGCCTGGAAAAGAAGGAATTTCCCCATTCCAGGGAAAAGACAAAATTAAGGATGTTGGCCTTTTGGTGGAAGGGACCAAACCGTGTAAGCTAAGTGCATCAGGCCCAGAAGTTCCCTGACATCTTGGTGTTTGTCTGGTTGCCAGCTTTTACAGTTCACAAATGATTCCCACTTCCCCATGGAATGGTTTGCTGCCCTCTAAACAATAATTACCTGGTGTCCAGCTGATAAAGCTGGCAGCAACTGAATTATTTAGGCAAGCAATCATTTCACTAGACAGGTGAAAGCAAATTTCAAGGGTTAGGCTGAAACCTCAGGCTAAATCCTGAATGGAGGGTGCAGCAGGTAACTGTTTTCTGTATGGAATATTCCTGGGACAGGTGTGTGAACCTGGATTTCCCTGGATTAAACACCTCAGCAGTTAAAGTGATAACACACACAGCAGTGGTGGCCAGTGCCATCCCAGCAGAGCCAGTCCTGCTGGACTCAGTGTCCCTTCCCTTCCCTGCTGGGCTCTGGGGAAGGGATTTCCCAGCAGAATGGCCACAGAGCCTCAGAATGGTCACTGCACAGAGGGCAGGGAGCAGACCTCAAGCTTCATGACAAAAACACTGATCCAGTGATCCCTCCTGGTGACCAGGAGTGCCTGGAGCAGGGAAGGTAACACAGTCCCATTATCAGACCTTGGGAAGGTCCTAAGAAGGCCTGGGGGTGGCACCAAGGAGAAGGACAGGTACCAGTGAGGCAGCCCAGGCCATCATCCCACTCCCTGTTTGCTGCCTTGGAGTGGTCAGGAGCAGAACAGGAGCTTTATTAATAACCTGCAGTACCATGGCACAGCAAAAGGGTCTTGAGGCAACTTTGGCAGGTGTAGGACAGGGCATTATAGATATGACTGATGCTCCATGAGCACTGTAAGATACTGCCAACTTTACACAAGTTTATTTCTTCATTTTCAGACCCTTCAGGCACCTATTTCACTGCTTTAGAGGAATGATTGTAACTTAAAGGAAAACTCCAGTATAAGTTGTCAAAGCAGCCTTTAGAAATACTTGTCACTCTTTGAGTATCATAGTCTGTGGAGCTGTCATTGCTGTCTCTGGGTGCTGCTATTTTATTGTCACCTCTTTGCTTTCTGTCTCAGAAAGTCATGGAGGAACCAAAAAAATAAAGTTAAAAAGTTCTTGTGAAGTCTCCTGGACTGTCAAACCCAGTAGACTCCAATGAGCATGAGAGCTGCAGAGATTTACTCTAGAAAACCATTTATCAGTAGTCAACTGAGTACTTAAAAATTGTAGAGAACAATTAAGAAAGCAAATAAATGAGTTTTTAGAAGTTTAATGCTGTGTCTCAGCAGACAAGGTTCAGTTTGTTCTGTATGTTTAGTCAGATGCCGTGTCTCCATCCTCTATTTAATGATCTTCCTGTGTTTAAAGCTTTTTCCCACATTTATATCTAAGGTGATTTGACTGAAATTGCATTGAAAACTTGGCTCAGTTTTTCTTGTGCACAGTGCTGTGTGGCTACTTGCAGAACAATTTAAAGTTAGCACAGTCTAATTTAGTAAGGAATCATGAAGCCAATTCAATTTAAAACCATTAAAACAATTTTAGAGTGTCTGCCCAAGGGTTTTGCATGTTTTCACTAAATGAGTTTTAAAAATACATTTAGTTAAACTGATGGAACTTTAAGTATCAATAAAGGCTTTATCTTACAAACACTAATGCTTGTCTTCAACGAGTCTTTTGCATCTGCTTAGATGTCTGTCTCCAGGATCAGGGCATTCTCAGTTATCGTATTTAAGAAGAAGATTTATTTTCTATCTCTTCCAGATGAACTCCTTTAAAGGGAAATCCTTCCATTTCTCCCCTGTTTGGGGAGTGAGGTGATGTGATCATTGCTTCCCTGGGCTGAAAATTTTGTGCTGCAACCTCAGTCTTGCTTCTAAATCATCATATGAGCCCACCTGGCACAAATGGACATGGTACCCAGCAGCTTTTGTCTCCCAGTCACTCAGACCACAGTGAAGGGAAATAGCCCAGGCTGCACCAGAGCAGTGCCTACTCATCCAAAAGGTGGTAACATTCATACATTTCTATTTCTTCTCAAGAAAACTTTCATTTCCAGAGTTTCATTAAGCCCATTTAACCCCATGTTTGGTTGGCAAAGGTTTGCTACACCTCCTGCATCTCATTTTTCCTTTTTCTCATCTGCTCCAGGCAATTCACTTCAGGGAACTTGTTTTCTGGGAGATATTTTTTAAGCCTCGTCTAGGTTGGATGTGAAGAGAATGACTCTTCCTAGTCTGGATCTCTGCCCTTTTGCCTCCTGTCTGCTGCTCTGAGCTCTGGTGATCAGGCTTCATACACCAGAAAAGGGCAATATCAAGGAGTCAAAGCAAGATGTATCTATGAAAAATAATGTCATACCTCACTCTTTTATGATCCCAGTTTTTCTCCACTTCTGAAAAGAACTAGAAACTGAGGGAGGCATATATGAGTTAGAAATTCTAAGAAGGGTTTTCGTGTCCCAGAATCCTTGGACTCCCAGGGAAACCTGCAAGATCTCCAAGGGATTTGTGTATGATAAATGTTGAGGACAGGGAGCCAACAGCTTTTCTTTCAATTAGCAACACAGCAGCCAAAAGCTGGAAGGCACCTCCCGAGTCACCGAGCCTGGTGCTTTGTGGTTGCAAACAAACAATGGTGCATAATCCCTTTAATAAAATGATCACGTTCCACCTTGAAAGCCACGAGGTTTTGGGGGCAGGACTGATCCCTACTGCTAACCCTGTGAAGCCCAGAGCAAATATCTGAGCTCAAGATAATGCTGCTTACAACAGGATTAAATCCCTGCTGGGTGCCCTATAGTTGCAACCACAGGGGAACTCGGCCAGTAGCAGCACGGCTTTGGCTCCCCGTGTCCATGTAAGGGGAAAATTTGCTCTATTCTTCCTCACAATGAGGTGCAGGGACTAGGCCAGGCTTTATATTGCGTCATACTGGCTTCTATGCAGGGGCAGATGTAGTGTTGAATGGGGGCTGAGCAGCCACATGACATGGGGACATGTGTGGCACAGACTGTGCCAGAGGGTTTCTCCATTTCCTTCGTGTCCCTCTGCTCACTCTGGGGATCACTTGGGAATCTGTGCATTGCTCCCCTATGAGCTAGGATAGTTCTGGGTCCTGGGAGAGGTGAATGGGACACAAAGGTAAATCCTTGTTTTCTGCTAGAGGTGTTGCTTGTTTTTCCTCCTGAAGGGCCTGATCCAAATGATGCTGAAAGCTGCCTAACCCACTCACTGGAGGCAGATTTGGATCAGTGCCTGGAGCTCTTCCTCTGTGGGAATTCCTGCCATGCCTTCTCAAACAAAGAGGGCAACCACATCCTTACATCATGAGAGTTGTTTAGTTTTGACTGAGGGAACCAATCTCTCAAACAGGCAGGCAAGTGGGCAGGAGCCAAGGGAATGGCAGGAGAGGTGGGATGATCCAGGGGTTGGGTTATAACAGCCCCTATGAGACTCCAAGGAAAATCCATGTCCTCTTATGCTGTGGGGCCAGGCACAGGCATGTACCTCATCCTGCTCAGAGCAGGAAGGTCTGTCCAGCCGTGCCTCCAGCAGGGACCCAGGGCAGGAGCATCACATCCCTGGGATGCTAATGGGATGCAGCAGCCCCTTAGCTCTGTGCTAAATGCCCTCCTGCCCTACATCCTGGGCTGTGCAAGAGGGCTGAGGGGATGCCACCCCACTGCAGGGCTGCACAGGGAGGACAGCGCAGTCTGGGTGGCTCCTGGACACATCCCTACATCAGGCCTGGCTCATGTGGCTGCAGTTAAGCCCCCTCAATAAGAGTTTAAAGGTGCAGAGTGCAGCAAAGGCCGTAATGTCACCGCACACGGGAGCCCGCGCCGTTTCCTTGGCTGCCGGCTCTCTTCTGCTGCTTTTGATGCCCTAACCTGCTGACCTGAGCCCTGCCCTGGTCTCCTCAGGTGCCTTTCTGAGTTCCCACCTGCTTAGTTGCCCTGTTTTCAAAAGAAAAGGGGTTTGGACAAACAGAAGTGCTGTTACTTTGCTTCCTCTCTGAAAACCTGAGCCCCGTGGCGTGGTTGGGAAGTTGGGAAGTGTGAATGGAGCTGCAGACCTGGATGTGGCTCTGGACAGGGCACTTTGGGGGGCTTGGGGCAGCCCTTTGCAGTGTGGGGAGACACAGCAGGGCTAGGAAAGGGACAAGCACTGCTGGGTTTGCTGAGTTTAAAGAAAGACTAAAAGTAAGAGCAAGGGGTAGGAGATATTGCCGTAACCCCTCACTTGTGCTGATGATGAGCAATTTAATGCAGATTTGGTCCAAATAGAGAGAAGCACAAAATCTCATTTCAGAGAGTCTCACTTTGTCTAGGTTTACATCTGGCTCCATCCTTCTCACAGCAGAAGGCCTCCTTCAGTTGTTTACATCCTCCACAAGCAATAAATTCACTAAAAAGAGGACAAGAGGGAAAGGAAATGGATATTGTACGCCAACTGGATTTCAGAGATCCACGCTATCTGCATCCTTCAAACCATCACAAGCAATCTAAGAGAAGTCTCCACAAGTACACACAGGCCTGACCATTAACATAATTCTCTCTTTTATCCCTCATTGTTGTGGGATGCTACAGTCTTAAACATTGTTTGTTTTATCCACTTTTCAGCAGTTTAAGCTCATTCTTTGCTGGTTAAAAAAAAGTCCCATTTTTATCTCGTCTGATTTGATATTCATCTGTCCCTCACTGATTTTTTTTCTCCCCCTTTACCATAATTTTGGTTGGTATTTTTTTACCTCAGAGAACATTGAGAACTCTGTCTCAAGGCTTCCAGATTAGACAGAAGACTGATAGGATAATGATGATAGTATGTTAAATGCTATCTATGTAAATCAGCTCTCTCCATCAATGGATACAAGATGCAGCTACATTAGATCCTTTTTTGACATACATTTTCATTTTTTAAGGAAGAGAATATTGGATTGTTATTAAGCTACTTTAGAAAAATCTTTGCATTACCAGGCACATTACTATTGTGCATAAAGTCATATTAAATTTTGGGATGATGTACAACATCATTTTCTTTTAAAGGCTGCTTTTAACCTCAAAGTATCTTCTTTTTAGCTTCTGCTGAGGGATTTGTTTATGATAACCAGTGACTGGGGGAGGGGGAAGGGTGTTTTTTATTAAGCTCCTTGTAGTAGATAAATCTGAATTTGCACCTCTGATAGGAAACTGGCCCTGGCTAAGGGAAAAAAAAACCTGCTGTTACATCTCATCTGTTTCAAATGCCTGGGAAAGTAGCTCAGCAGATAGTCTTAAAGTCAAATTCAGACTGCCTTGGACTCAGTTGGAAGCCAGTTGCAAAAGCAAGACCCATTCACTGGAAAAGTCTTGCCAACTAACCCCTCCCACTTTGACATTTTTAATGAAAAAGATTATTTTTGTTTTCCTCTTTGAACTCAGATACACAGGAATTAATAAATTCTCAACAATAATGAGTAAAGTGGTGGAAATCAGCTTTGCTCTTTTTTTGTACCTGTGGACTCATGCTGATTTTCAGTGGCAGAGGAGCTGGCCAACTAAAAATATATCATTAAAATTCATCTTCAGCTTGTCACTATTGTGGGGAACGTCACTTCAAATATAGGGTGGGCTTTGTTAACTAATTTATAAGAGAATGTACAGGCAACTGTTATTTTTTCTAGAGTTGTCTTTGGCTGCTGTGGCCCAGAGCAAACTAAATCCAGATTAGAAATTTTTTTCCATGAACAACAGGACTGATGAGATGGGATTCCAGTATTTCTTTTCTATATTAACTCTCTAATGTCTAATAAAGTGTGAGTTTACTAGTATTTTCTCTGTAGCAAGCATAAATAAAGGCAGTTTCCCTTATCAGGAATCTATTATCATAAAACCAGTGTGAACTTCCTATCTCAGAGACCTTGGTTCCTGGGTCAAATTTTCCTTGAAATTATCCACTATGTCTTAAAGTTATTAAATGGGGACCTACAGATGTAAACTCAGAATTGCACAAGGGTGCTGAGTCTCACCCACCTTTGGAAGGGCCTTGAGAGTACAGCAGGACAGGGAAAAGCTGTTTGCACTGGTGGGGCAGCAGTGACCTGAGCACAGCCCCAGCCTGCTGCAAATACTGGGTGCAGCTGTGCCAGCTCCAGCTCTGGCTCACATGAGCCAGCTCAAGTCTCCCTGCACTGCTGATGCTGCCATCCACAAGTGTTAGGGCTTGGAGTGGAGTTTAGGGGGTGATAATTCAGGTTAGTGGTCTTACCTGAGAGGATGGAGGCTTTAACAGGGCTGGGATTTAAAATGCAGTGTAAAAGGGAAGAAGAGCTGGGAGGGGATCCCAACAGAGCTGGACCAAGAGGCTCAGGAGGGCAACAGGCTGTAAGGAAATTACTTAAACAATCATCTTTCTAAATCCCCCCACTCAGGAGGACTTGCCTGAGTGGGTTTGAGTTAATGTATTGTTTTTTGGGGTTTTTTTTTAGTGGGGTAGAGCTGCAGCTCGAAACAATGTGGACAACCCATCAAGGAACAATGAAGAGTTAACTAAAAATATAAAGCCTCTAAACAGTCATGTGCAACATGTGTTTGTACACATATTTGTGTGTGTACACATATTTGTGTGGATCCTTTGGCATGGGGCTGTGTTTCCACTGTGATTATACAGTTTCAAGACCAAGTTTTAAATCTTTATGCATGTAAAAATCTCCAATATATCTCAGGAAGTCTCCACTGAAAGTGGAGATGATCAGAGTAGGAGGCATTAATTTGTAGCTTTGTGGGGGATGGTGGAGATGTGGAGTTTTTGGCCTAAGAGATCAAATTTGAGCAGCCAGGTCTCTGGATGTGAAGCCAGTCTTGCAGTCCTCTCCATCCAGCTGTGCATCCAGCTGTGTGCCTCGGCTGCTACTGTGGGCAGGGATGCCTGCACTTAAACTGGGGCCCACTGGTGCTGTTATGTCAGAAGGGATCAGAGCTGGAGTCACTCTGAAGGCATAAGTATTTTTCTTAACACGTCCTAAATGGCAAAATTCACATTGAATAATTTTGGTAATAAATGGCAACCCAAATATGTCAGGAATGATTTAGTACCTGTGAACCATGTAGCTGAAATGTAGATGAGGCTAATTAGCTGATTCCTTATCCCAGTTCCCCCTTTCCTCTCCCTCTCTCCCCACCAAAAAAAGTGCTCCTTTTTATTTTTTTTTTTCCTATTTTTCCCTGCAGTTTTCAGAACACACAGGGTTGGGTTACAGCTTTGGCATCACTCTGGTTATTTTGTCCAGGTGTCCTACACTTAACACAAATAAGTTGAGACAAGGAGCTTGAGAGCAAGGTAGACACAGCCAAATTCAGAGTGAGTAATGCAGGTGCTGAGGCAAAACGAGGTCAAAAAGAGCATTTGCAGGCACTGCACTGCAGCAGGGACCCTGCCTCTGTGCACAGCACCCACCATTGCCCACGTGATGCTCCCACTCCTCATCCAGGTTTGATATTCAGACATGAGGCAGGATCAAAACCCAATTCTTGGCCAGAAGGGACTTCCAAGGTACCTCTGCCTGGGCCCAGGCTGCACCATGTAGTTTGTGCTTTAGAGATGTGTGCATAATTAATTTTTCAGCTTGCTCACCATTTTAAGAGAACACAAAGCAGGTTTTCTTCTGAAATAGCTCTCCCCACTGTCATCTCTTCTGAAAACTATCACTTTGAATTATGCAAAACATGTTGTTTTGTTCTGTTTTAAAGAAGGGTATACATCTATATATAAAAAGCCTGCATTTGAGCAAATTTGGTCTCAAAAAACCTTCCAGCTGAAATACAGAGCTGTTACATTGCATTTTGAAAATGTCAAACAACATGATTGGACTTTTTCCTAAAAAATGCTGGTTTAAAAAAAAATAAATCTGGATTTTTTTTCTGGGTAACTCTTAACTGCAATTTTTGGATGAGTAAACTAATTACCTGAGAACTTGTCACTGCCCACACAGCCCCAGAGCTCTCACCTGGCTTAGCTGGACATGTGGAGAGCCTTGGGAAGGTGTACAGGTGGGGATGCAGACCTCTGCATTTTCAATATGCACATCATATAAAAAAAGAGTAATTTGCAGTGTCTGGGTGAAGGAGGCTCCAGCTAGAGCCTCTCAGCCAAAATGCAGAGCTCTTGGAGACATCTGTGTATCCACATCCCCATCTTGTCCTCTCCCAGGGAAGGGAGGTACAGTCAGCACCCTAAAAAATACTCATAAAAAAAGGAGACAAGGAAGGAAACTGGCTCCTCTGGTACAAGGTGGTTTTCCTTCCTCAAGAGCTTCCCTTTCAGGTCTGCCTCTTGCTCACCTGTGTCTGAGCTGTGGCACAGGTACAGTTTGGCACAGCTGTGATGCAGATGTGTGATGGTCACTGCCAACACTCAGCTGGATTTACCTTGTAATGATGCTGCAGAAAGCCTCAAAAAGAGCATTTTGCATGAACTGGAGCTCATCCTTCTGAACTAAGGATGCACCTTGAGCCAGGGTAGCATGGCCTTCTGCTCTTTTTTTTTTGTTTTGTTTTTAGCTGCTCCCAGGCCTGTTCTTCAGGTCTCTGGGAGAAGAGAGTGGGATAAAATAGACATCACATGACACTAATGCTGCTCTCTCCCAGGCACAAGAATTGGCCTGGCTGATGCTTCACAATGAATAAGAGCAGGAAACAGCTCTTGCCAAACAGCTGGCTGGCATAAGGAGAAGCTCTTGC
Source organism: Aegithalos caudatus (assembly GCA_013389925.1). Classification (NCBI taxonomy): domain Eukaryota; kingdom Metazoa; phylum Chordata; class Aves; order Passeriformes; family Aegithalidae; genus Aegithalos; species Aegithalos caudatus. The sequence goes on from WEIU01009166.1 coordinate 1,340,281, forward strand.
TGGTAGGAGAATTTGGGAACAAATATTTGTCTTGTGCCAGCTCTGCCGAGCTGCACAGCTGATCCCATGGCAGCTCCAGAGCTTCCAGTGGGCTGGAGAATCAAACCTGAATCCTGCATGGATCATGTCAAAGCTTGGTAGGGGACACACCAACAATTTCTGCTGTGATCTATGTCAGGGAGCTGTGATCACCCCGTTGGTGTCTGCTCACTGTCATTGTGTGCAGAGCTGTGCCTCACACAGGGGGCTGCCCTTGTCCCTGTCACCAGGGCTGGGGTGCTGCTGCTGGTGCTCCCTGGGGATCAGCAGGACACATTTTCCTCTGCAATGGGAAGGTCTGGGACACCTGGTGTTGTTTCCAGCTTTTCCCCCTGCCTGTGCAATGCTGGGTGTCAGGAGGACCCCACGTCTGTGTCGGGTCTTTGGCAGACGCTGGTCAGACACAGCCACCAGGACCTGTGGTGCCCCAAAAGAGACTTCCTGATGGCTTTAGCTCCCAAATCCCATTGCTTTGGGGCAGGTGTCTATTCCAAACTGTGGAGCAGAGCAAGCCCAGGCAGAGTCAAGGGTGTGACTGTGAGATTTTAGCAACTTCTGCTGCTTCTGCCTGCTGAGATCTGTGCTTCTAGGAACTGAGAGCCCTGAATGTAAACACACAACTGCATCATCTGATCCTTCTCACAGCATTGTTTGTTTGGGGTCAGCTTATCTCCTTTTCAAGAACAGGATGTTTAAGAAAAAAAATTATATAAAGCCTACATGTAATAGTCTTAATTGTAAACCCGCCTCTATACTTTCAGACTGGAACCTAATTAATCATTGGCTGTACAGGGAACTGATTAATTGCTTTGCTGCTCTTTACTCATATAAATCTTTGATTTAGTGATTACTGCATTTTGATTTATCACTTACTACGCAAGTAATCAATATTTATGATGAATGGATAAATTAAACTACCACCTATTTTGCAACATTATGTATACATACATATATGATCTGATATATAAAACACACATTGTTTTCAATGTCTATTTTTAATTTTCTAGACTGAAAATATGTATCTTTTCTCCCACAGTGATGTCTGTTTTCTGACAGTGTCTTACAATGGTGTAAATTGGGAGTAACTCTGCTATGGCCAACACTGAAGTAGTAATGAAGAAGAGACTGGGTTTAAGACAGAGAAAACATCCAAAAAGGAAGAGAATGTATGCAAATAAAAAACTAACTGAAGAAAAGGCCTCACATTTTTGCTAAAAACCCTTCTAGGGACAGAGCCTTTACTAGTGTAAACTGGTATAGATCCTGGCCTAATTTTTGTTGCCTATCTTTCTTCAAAGTCCTCCAATTCAATGTGAATCTGATCTCAGGGATTATTACACAGGAGTCTGACTGTCTGCAGTCCTTCAGAATTACAAACTAATTGTGGGATAAGAGCTATATATAATTTACTAGCTATGGATTTGTTTTCCTGCTTTCAGAAGTCTCTTTACCTTCCCCCCTCCCAGTAGATGAACATGGATTGAGTGAGAATGGGACCTCACTGGTGGCAGCTCATCCAAGGCCCAGTGACCACAGCCACCCCAAACCCTGGGAGAGGAGAGGGGCTTAGCAGGGAAGAGCCCATTCTGGGGCCTGGCAACTTTAGAGACCCTCTGGCAACAAGACATATTTGATAATGTCTTTGCTCTGATTCCAAGAGGGCTGACTAGGTATTAGAATAAATGGTCTCTTTCTGGCCCATGGCTCCTTGAAAATAAAACAGAAAGATGTGAAAAGCATGGACCCCAACCTGCTCTGAGAGCAGCATCTTCTTTCATCTTTGCTGTAGCCAAAAAACCCTCACCAGTGAATCATTCAGGTGTGAGCCAGGGCTGGATCCAAGGTCAGCTGGAGTTGATGGAAGGGCTTTTGCTTTCTTCAAAGGATTTGTGATTGGGTCTTTGTGCTTGTAAATGTTCTCAGGAAGGGATGGTCCTCTCTGCTCCTTTTGCTGTCACACAGATGCTCGTGCAGTGGAAAGCCCAAACTGTAAACTAAAACAGGGCTATGATCTGTGCCCTTCTTTAGGGTTCATGTAAAGGCTTTGGTCCATCTGTGGACTCCTACTTACACAGTCAAAGATCAGAATGACTCATCCTGAAGCTTCTGGTAGAGCTGGGTAACCAGTGGACATCTCCTTCTCCCTGCTGCACAGCAGTTTTATTCCTTTCACACCAGTCCTTGTTGGAATTAAGCACACTGAGAAAATGTAAACTTCTCCCAAAGTGCTCCATACTTCTCCTTGACTATTTTACCAAACAAACCCAATCTCCAGTAGAGAGAGGATCTTTTGGCATTTTAGGTAGGACTTCTCATCACCTGGAATACGTCAGGATATTTCCTGTGATGTTCACACACCTGTGGAAAGCTAAGCAGACACTCATTGGGAAAGATAAGTTGTTCTTCTAGGGAGCTGTTTAAAAAGTGGGTCAGTTGTTTTTTGGTTTTTTTCCCTTCCTCCCATAACTGTTCAGGTAAAACCAGATGTCTACGGTGAGCAGAAAGAAGAGAGGAACTCCCTGTCTGCAGTGAATCCAGGCTCAGCTCTCCTGCTCCAAGCAGCCCTGAGGTGAGCCCAGCACTCCTTATTATTTATTTTGTTCTGGGGCACTGTCCAAGACTTATGACCAGTGTTCTTCAGACTCTGATATATATTACATGTGCTTAAAGGAAACCCATTCATCTGTCCCTTGTCTCTCTCCCCCAGAGCCCGGATTTCCTTGATTGTAAAGCAAGATAAAGCAGCTATCTTGACTTTAAAGACTCTGGGAAGAAATGTGTTCACAATCTCCCTCTCTCTTCAGCTTATTATACATCCCTGCTGTGATGGACACAATTTGTGTCTCCCTCCAGCTTCCTCCATTCTTGTCTAAACAGCTGAGAGATTTCTAGCTGAAGAATTGAGCCTCTTTACTCCACAGAGAAATATATTCCCACCTCGTTGCTTTTGGATATGGAAGGGAGAAGCAGGTCCTTGTCCTGCTGGGTTTGTCTCATCTCTCCTGAAGTGAAGCTGATGCCTCACTGAGGAGGATCAAACAAAACTGTTGGGACATCCAGGCTTCAGTTGTATTTAAGGTCTCCCAAAAGCTGAAAGAAGACAAAAGGGCCCTGCTTTCCATGCTGTTGTTGCACAAAGCATTGCAGTTGTAACTGGGATGGGGAGCCACAGAAGTCTGCATCACTGGAATTAAAGGAGGGGAGGGAAAAAGGAAACAGAGCTAGAAAAGCTTTTGCAACTGGAAAAAACCATAATAAATCCATGAGCTATGCATAGCCCCAGGGCTTTATGACCACGAACAGCCATGAGGGAATGACTTGAACCTACCCAAAGCCGTTAATTACCTGGCTGAGATCAAAAGCCTAAGTAAGGGAGTATATTTATGATGCACCTTACAGGATATGTTTCAACCCTCTAGATTTTTTTTATTAATTGGTTTGATTAAATAGATTTAAAGAGCCTGGGCAGAGGCTCCTAAATCATACTCCATATTGATCTAATGAAATACTCAATAAATTTACTAATATGGCTCCTTTGCTTTGTGCAGTCTGAAAGGAAATGCCACTCTAAATGGTGATAACTCAGTGTGGAGCCTCAGGAGTGACTCATGGCGTGCCAGGGGATGCTGGGAAGATGTTCTCCTACAATTTGCAGGACAGCTCAGAGTTTAACAGCACTTCCAGCCTCCTGCCCATTCTTCCCCAGTTTTCCTACCCCATTTTCCATCCTCTTGACCAGCTTCTTGTGCCACTTCCAGATTTCCTGATGTTCACCAGCTCGCCAAAATGTGTTCAATATACGGCTCAGCTGAGACCTCCCCGAGCAGAACCCTACTTCAGAGTGTTCTGCTTTATAAATACACCACACAATGTGTGGTCTAAATAAAATAAATCCTGCTCAGCTCAGGGTAGATCTAATGTAGAAAATGTATGATGTTTATTCCCTCCTGATGCAATAAATTGAGAATGACTGGATGGAAAGTTTACAGCTTTTCAGCGTTCACTTATATTGATGGAAATCAAGAATTTGGGCAAGGAAAATCAGGAGTTTGGGCAAGAACAATCCCTTCCTGCCCCAGGGCAGAAAGCTGTGATCACACAGCCTCTGCTGGCTGCAGTTTTGCTGGCTGAGCACATTGCCATCTCCAGATCTGGCTGTTTCCCTGTGCAGTATTCAGCTTTTTGTTTGGGGGAATTCTTGGAGCTAGCATTGCCTAAGTGAACTAACTTAGTAAAGGCTATTTTACTATGTTAACACTAAATAAATACACTAAACAATGAATAAATAAATGCATTAATGTGCATTTTACTTAATGAATGGCTTCACCAGGACATGGCCATGCAGATGATCCAGCTGCAATGTGTACAAGTGGGGGAAAAGGAGTTGGAGGTGGTGGGGAGCAGTGCCCCTTGATCCAGCCTCCAGCCCTTGTCACATACAACACCTGAGCTGGTTTACCTGAATTTTTAACTATTTAAACGTCCTTGAGCCATGTAAGTTAATGTTCATGCACGCCTGGGAAATGCTAATGCAAACTAATTTGCTAGAAGGCAAATTTAAACACATGCCAGCCTGTCTGCACAGAGCTCTGGCAATGTGGGGTTGAATTTCACCAGACAAGTACAGGACGTCCCATCAGTTTGTGTGAACAACCATTGCTTCTGACAAATATCAACAATTATATTCTTTTGCAGTTTTTGTGTCATGCTGGAATATAATTTTGCTAGTCAGTCTAATATGGGTTTAAATTTTTTTATCTTCTCTATATTTCAATCAATAAATTGTGAACAACATGTTTTTGAACACTGTGACTCAAAGTCAGTCTATAGCATCATGTCTCTCCCAGGAAATTAAGGATAATCTTTAGTGTCATCCAAATATCTCTGTGATTTCTCTCTCTCTTGTTATTTTTATTATGTTTTTCTCCTTTTCCTGCACTTTTTCTCTTCATCCTCTTTCCTGGGATGAAATTAATTTTTAACTCCAAACATAAATCCTAGAGAGGAGATCCCACTGGTGATGTATTTACTAATGGCTGTGAAAATCAGAACCAGAGAGGCAGGGAAAGAGGAAGATGGCAAAGACAAATATATTTGGAAACAGCTAACTGAGGAACAAATTAAAAATGCCCTTTGAGTAAAAACAAATAACCAAACAAAAGAGGCTCCCCTCTGAAGAACATAACCTCAAATCTTTTGTCTGCCTTTATTGAATCTGCATCCCCGGATCTTGGGAACAGCTTATGAATTTTGCCAGCTAGGAAATAACCCCTGACATTAAATTAAAAAAGTCAAAGCTTTTTTTGGGCTCAGAAAACCCACAGTTCCTTCCTCTTATGGGGTGCAGGTTTGTGATGCATCTTGGATCCTGAGAATGAAGATGAGGAAGGAATAGGGTGGAAGGAAAAAGATGAAACAGATTTGAGCACAAGACAAGGCCACAGCTTGGTGGGACCAGTTTTGAGCTAAAAGCCCATCAAGCCTCCCTCTGTTTGCACTGCTCTGGCAGCCAGATAACTTCTACTCAAGGAATAACCCTTCTCCTGACATCCAAGTGTTCCACAGAGTTGTGCCATGAGTGCCAAGGTGAGGGATGGCCACAGGGACTCGGCTGGCATTCAGTGTGCAGGGGTGCTGCACTGGGGGCTGATGCATCTCCCACGTTAACACCAAGCTGATTCTCCAGTGCCTCTTCACACCAGATGTTTCCATGTATTTAGATTTCTTCCTTCTACTTGCAATATTTTCACCTCCAGGAACAGCAAGTACCAAGCTACATTCCTTTCCAGACCGTTTTATGATACGTGTGCTACCAATGCTCCTTGTTTCCACCTTTACTTCTGGCTTACAGAAACACCAAGTGCCCTTCCACATTCTCCCTCTGTAAGGGAGCTGTGCCCCTTTGGAAAATGCACTAAAGGAAAACACAAGAGAATCTTGCTAGCACTGACACATTGAGCAGTGCCTGCAGGTGGTGGGAGCAGGCTCAGTGATGTCCCTGTCCTCCTTTGGTAAACGTGCCCTCATCTGTCTGATGTGCTGTGCTACAGACATCCAATTCCTTTTCAAATCACTGGTTCAGTCCCACCAATGTGAGTAGACAGAAGGGGTTTTTGTGTTTCCAAGAAACAAAATGAAGAGGTTTCTGCAAATACCTTATATCTGAGTATTTGCTACAAAGGCCTCTTAATTTTCTGAGAGAAAAAACAATGCCCACAGAATACACCTGAAAATAATTTCTGAGTTTACAAGGCAACATGCAGCTTCTCAACACATGATCAAATGTTGCTGTTTCTGAAGGTAAACACAATAAAAAGGCATCCAGGAAAGAGTTGGTGAAGTTATCAAGTTTCTGTGTGAGAAAAAACCCCCAAACCCAAACAAAACAATCACACCCCTCAGCCCCAAACCAGTGGGATGCTCTAGCCATGATCTCGGGGGCTGTGACTGCAGTGTGGGACACCAGGGGATATAACACCTAGGTGAAATGTGCTCCTCAGGAATTCACCACTTGCCTGTGAAAGGAGCCAAGAGCTGTAATCAACTTACCCACTGCATTTGCTCCTGCTGTTCACTAATGAGTGGAGGCAAAGCAAACAGCACACTTGCAGCTCCATCACACCGAGTTTTACCTGCAGCCAGTGGGTCCCTAATCAGAATTAAAGCAAAACAGGCAAAATTAGCTTGTTAGCATTTTTCTCTGTTAGCATTGGAGAAATGTCACTTTTTGCCTGGGGCACTTCTGGTAACTTTACCACAAAGGAAAATGCTATTGTACCAGCTACGTCCCTAAACGTGTAGTCCTGGGCATTCAAATGTATCAAGACTGATGATCTGATACTTCTCTCCTAATTTATGCAGAAAGGGAAGGAAGCTGGGGATGGGGCAGCCCAGTCCTTAGCTCAAAGCATCATGTAACTGTCAACTAACAAGTGCTTTTTAGTCCTCTTTGATGTATGGATTTCTTACTTTTTGTCCTAACAGAGAGATAACCCTTTGCAGAATAATTATAAGCCAACTGGAAAATAGATTTCCTTCTTTTAGCTATAATTTCTATGCCCTTTGGGAATAATGCCCACAGGCTAAACATCTGATTCTTTTTCTTGTTAGTTCTGACAGGCAGCATGCAAGCCAGGGCTATTTTGTGAGCTGTTTCTTCCACACCCCCTCCACAGCCAAAAGCAGAAAGTACCAGTCCTTAGGAAGAGCCCATGCCTTTGGCAAAGGTGGCCAATTGTTCAGAGCACAAGAAATTATCAGTCTTGTGTTCAGTTTCCACTTCTGCCAAAGATTCCCAGCATCATCTCAGGCAAGTCCTGTATTCCCTTCACACTTAGCTCTGTGTCTGTAACACAAGGAGAGCACCAGATCCTGTCTTAAAGATGGATCCTCAGAGATGAGCAAGTGAGCTGTGATCCAGGGGTGGGGGCTGGTTAAGGAGATGTCCTAATTTAGGGAGTGACATTTTTAGTGGGAAGGCTGAAATTGTTCAGAAAGCTACAAGAGCTTTTGAGTTCACAGACCAGTGCATGGAGAAACAGAGAGATTTTAAGTCAGCCTGACCCAGGTAAAGCTATAGAATCAATATGGACTTGGGGAACTCAGAAATCTGGGTTAAACGAACAGGAAATTGTCAATGTGCACAACAGTGTTGGCCTTCAGAGTTAAGGTAGAATCCCTGAAGGTTCTAACTGGAGAGAAAAGGGCTTCAGCACTGCCCACAGCCACCTACAACCAGAACAGTAGAGACAACCCCTTCTTTCAACAGAAACAATTTGAACTATCTAAGAAGGGTTTCTAAAAAGGTGGTGCCAAGTCCTGGAGCCTCCACTGCAAATGTTGGTGCCATGAGCACAGAACTTTGTGTGTTCAACCAAGCTCCCCTGCAGAGCCTGCACAGGGGCAGCCAAGAGCCCTGTCTGTGACAAACACTGCACGTGGGCACTGGGCTGGAACTGCAGTTGTGTGCCACTGCACCCTCAGTACCAGCAAAAACGTCCTGGGAACTGGAGAACACACATTTAAGGCAATTCTTTAAAGCATTGTTGCTGTCTGAACAGCCAGCTCTTCACTACACAGGGTAATGAGGGCAGGGGACAGTGCAAAACCCAGATGAGGGCTTGGATTTTTTGGGGCAGAGCTCCTTGGGCACAAATATCACTGAGAAACCATTTCTCCTGGTGAGTGAAAGTTTGCTGCTGGGTTCATAAACCACTGCATCTGAGCTAATATCAGCCCTGCTGAGACCCCAGACCAGCCTGGACAGGGTACCTGGAGTGCTTGTTCCCCCTTTCTGGCTGATCCTGTCCAGAGGAGCTGAGGACAGCAGAGAACAGACTCTTCCTGTCCCTCAGTGATGAGCTGCTCATAGAGGCACAAGGTCTGCCCCAAACTGTGTTCTTCCAAAGCCTGGTCTTTTTAATTTATCTAAAATACAACCCTGGAAATGGCACATCTCTAGGTGTTCCCTGTTTAATATATTTTAAATAACACCACTGATATAAGGCACTTTTGGAATAACATTAACATCTGGGCTGACCCCGCCTCCCTACCAAGTCTGAGCCTGATGTTAATTAAAACAGGCAAGTTATAAACCCCAGGAAATGGCAGCTGACCCTTGACTATGAATGTAATGCTGTAATAATATGCTGTAAAAACGAGGCATAGTCAAACTGCTGCCCAGGTTGTTCCTAGAACGATGCTCTTTCTTTCTCACCACTGTGCTCCCTCTCTCCAAGAATGAGATCATTATCCCACTGGCACCCTTGACAGGCTCTGGTTTTGGGGTGGTGGCCTTCTCATTCTGAGTCACCCCCAAGGAAATGATCCCTCCTGACAGGAAAAATTGCCTTTCTTCTGAGAGGCACTTCTCATTTCTGTATGAAAAATACTCCCTGACCACATGTGGTCGCTGAGGATCCCGTGATGCTCTGTCAGAACAAACCTAACCTGAGCTGCCCTGATGTTTGGAAAAATATGGAAAAATGAGGAGGATTATTTGCTTCTTTCTGCTCTGTATTCCCAGCTGAGTGAGTGGGGAGGTGGGGGAGGATGGCCCCAGGCCCCTGGAGCTGAGGGCAGAGGGGAGGTTTGCTGTGAGCCACCTCCAGAGGTGGCAGTGAGAGGCTGCATTTCCCACTTGTGTGTGTCCCTCCCTGTAACTTCCCTTTCTTTGGTGGTCCAGAAGTGAAGGGTTGGAGGTGTCTGTGATGGGGAACCAGGTAACAGCTGAGAGCAGAAGGGGAGATGGGGTCAGGGGAGAACTGGAGAAACCCCCAGACTCATCACCACGTCTCTCACTGACTAAATATGAGATGTGATTTGGAAGTAATTAATGGAACATTTCTGTTGTTGTTGGAAAACACAGTACTGTTGAAATTGGAACATTTCCTCTCAAGATGTTGTTTTTTGTCAAGCTATGAATGAAAAAAAAACAACAAAACCCAAACAGAAAAAAAAACCTTCCAAAATTAAACAAAACAAGCAAACCCCTAATCCAAAGGGTTCCTTGTCCTGCAAACACTTCTGAAGAGACCCTATAGGTTTCAGTTCCTGTGGCCCATCGGAACCCAGCCCAGCAGCATTCACAGTGTCCCACAGAATATGTCCCTTTGTTTGTAAATAAATTTAATGAGCTTTGAGCAAATACATTTTATCTTCTGTGTGAGCTGAAGGAACCAGGATATGAGCCTACGAAAGGCTGGGTTGTAATGGATACACCCTGCCCCTTCTCTCTTTGAGGCATGGGAAAGGTCAACTTTTGTCCTCTAAAATGTGTCACTGCTATAAATACAACTGCATAATTTATTGCAAATTGTTTAGCAAATTTATTGCAAACTATTAATAAACCTCCTTGAAACAGCACAATGAGCGTGTGCAATAAACAAGGGAAATATTTGCTTGATTCAAACCACATTGGATGATGTTAAATTAATGTTGAATAGATACATTTGAAGGCCTGGAGGGATGAGTGCAGGCAGCCACCGGATGCTGAGCGCCCGCCCTGAGCACACATGTCAGAAGATGTCGGGGAAGTGACCAAACCTTTTTGTCAATGGCTTAAAGCTGAGATAAGCCCTGAGTGTTTAAATTGGCAATTCTAATAGCTACCTGAATCCAATCCAATTCACAGCAGCTTGGCTTGTAAGGCAATCGGTGATACAGTGTTAATGCCAACTAATCTGATAAAAATTGACACAATGACAACGTTGGGCCATTAGTTACCAGCAGTTTTTATGTCTGTGTAAATCCATCGTGTTTTACAAGGTGCAGGGGGATTCTGGGAGAATCTTTTTTTTTTGGCTTTTTTTTTTTTTTTTTTCCAGAACCATGAGAAATAAAGAGGTTTTGCCTCCGAAGCAAACTCATCCTCTCGCTGTGTGCTGAGAGTGTTAAATGGCAAAATTCATCACAACTAATTTCTATTTGCCATCTATTAGGCTACATTGTTTTGTCCTCAACGTCAGGTTAAATAATGAACCTCTCGGAATAGAGTAAATTAACCTCCACTTTATGTTCATGTCATTGTCAAATGGAAACATCACTTGTACAAATGAAAAAGATTCATTAGTAAAGCTAATGCATAGGCTCCACTCCAGTAAAAGATAAGAGCGATTGAGGCCTTGTCATAATGCAGTGTCGAACCGCTGGCTTGTTATTTATGATGCCTGCCATAATCTTTGGAGATTATTTTCAGCAATGGTAATTAGCACACAATGCATCAGGAACAATTATGGAACAATGTCTTAGCTTGACAGGTATGCCACCCTGCTGCAGGCGGGCTATGATCCATGAGAAATTCAATCAAATCTGCATGCTGCAGGGAGTTTATTAATATTTCTCCTTCCGAGGCAGTTTGAAAGGCAGCTATGCTTGACCGGCCACCCAAAAATAGTTAGCAGAGTGATATGAGTGTGCTCCTTGTTAATACACACCTATCTGCACAGAGCCTTCCTGTGCACTTAGGGCTGATTAAAATAATGTCTGTGAGTTTGCTATTTACCACGGTGAAGAGAAAATTGCTACCTCTGCTCGCTGGCCATGGGGCCTCGTTCAGGGTAGGCTGTTGCTGAAGGAGCTCTGTAACGAAGTGGCAAATTCCAGCACTGACACAAATCCTCTAAGTCTGCTAGAAGCAGGGGGACTACGCTGATTTACAGCTCTTCACATCCCAGCTTAGGAATCAAAGTGTCCCTGATTAAGGCAATTTTCCCTCGAATAGCACAAATGCAACAGCGTGGAGGGTTTCTCGTTTCAGGCATCCCAGCAATCCTGTGTGAAGCCTCTCCTGAGGGATGTGGGGCATGGACAGGGCACAGAGGAGAAATGTGGCTTAGGCACAGAGTTAATGTGTAGTCTACAGTGTAGATGTAGCTTTTGTGGCCACAGCTGATTTTAGTATCTGCTGAAAAATCCTTCAGGAATTTTAGAGACAACCCCACAGACACCATTTTTCTTTTTATATGTAGTGACATGAGGATCTTCCAGACAGCTTCTATCCCTGCCCTGGAGTGCATGGCAGAGCTGCACAAGCTAACAGCAAGCTGAGGTGAGGAGAGACACAAATCAATCATGCACCGGTCCTTGGAAAAGCTATTGTTTTTAAACTTTATTAAAAAATATCACTGCAAAGCCTGAGAACACCTTGGCCAGGTCCTACAGGACTTTTGGCTTCAAGTTTTCTAGGTGTACATTTTGAGATAACTTCTCAATAAATGTTATTTAAAAACATCTTCTTTAGTTGCTAAAAGACTGGGGGATACTTCATCATCCTCATTCAATAAAAATACATCATCCTGCTTCTTTCCACATGTAGAAGTGGCAGTGCTAAATGCACATTTCTGCCCATTCTGCATCATTATTAATGATTTATCATTGTCATCCTTTAATAGGCTTATATCATTATTAGGATTTCTTTTGTTCTTAATAATGCTTAAAGATCATCAAGAAACAGAATTAATGTGCACATGTCAGTGGATGAAGAGACACCCTTAAAAGAGGGGGACAGCTCTGAGTGGAGAGCAGGAGTGTGGGAGGGACGGCTGGATACATTTAGCGGCACCAACCATATTATAAAATCATCAGTCAGAGAGGAATTGTTGCTTTTTGTTTATTTTAACATTATTTTCCATGGGGACTGCTGCTAGGGCCTGAAAGGCATGCCTAAGTTGTTTTTTTTCTAATGCAAACATTGTTTGGTATTTCTGTTGCACACAAGCTCTTTCCTTCCTCTTGTTTGGTATTTAAATGTATGGATGGCTTGTGATTAGGAGCAGGTGGAGGGGGAGAACAGGACAAAGTGATTTTAAGTCACTCCTCTTTTGTGCCACCATCTGTTCCTGGGCTGGAGTGAAACTGAATGCACAAAAAAAAAAAACAAACCTGATCTGCACCATAACTTTTCCAAAGAAAATGAGGATGATCAGGAGAATCCCCAGGGACGTGGGCCTGATGGGAGAGGTCACACCCTCCTCCTCTATCCCCTGACAGATTGCTGCGCTGCTTTTCTGCTTGGAACAGACGAGCCACCATTTATTAATTATGGGTTGTTCTGCTGCTGAACCTAAAAATCGGGCCCCCCTGTGCTGGGTGCTGTATTAACACAGGGCTCAGTGGCAGCCACTGGCCCCAAAGACCTTACAGTTTGCACGGGAGAGAAAAGAAAGCAGATGGATACAACAAACCGACTGCGGGAGCATGGAGTAACCATGAGACAATTATGATCCGTTAAACTATTCAGGTCAGGAAATGCACTGCAATACCATCCCCAGTTGAAACACTAGAAGGATGCTAAATGGGCAGAGGGCAGAGTGTAATGATTAGATTTGGGACAATGGATCGAATGCTCTGTTGCGGAGATTGCCACTGGATTTTTAATGACCAGTTCTGATCGTGGCTTGCGTTTTACAGACTGCCCAAGGAAATTGTGTCTCCAGTTGCTTCATACCTGCTTGGTGTGCACCCTGTGGAAGCCTGGGGGGCTGATGTTTAACACTCAGAGTAATTTTGACGAGATAGTCTGCACTAACAAAGCAGCCATCAGCCTGAGGGATCGCTGCAGCCAGAACTGAAGCATCTCCCATCAGCAAACAGCTTTTGGTTGCTGTAGCCATACCTGCAAAAATACCTGTGGCTCTACATACTTAGCAGCACTGAAAGTTGCTCACGATGTTCCAAGGGCATTTGCTCAGCATGTCTGTGAGTCAGCTCAAGGAGAGGGGCCTTTAGAGGGCACTGAAGAACACCTTGCTGAGCTCCCAGGTTCCTCAGGGATGGTTGGTGCTGTGGTTGTGGTGTCTGAAGGAAGCCTTGTGCTCATTCCCACCCCAGATTAGAGACTGTGCTTGATGAGACAGAGCCTGAAAGCAGTGCAGGAGATGAGCAGCTCTCCCAGGAGTTGGAGATCAATGAGATGTCCACAGCCCACCTGCTCTGCCCCTGTGCTCAGGGACACCCAGAGCTCTGTGTGCTCCTCATTTGTGTCCTGTGCAGCCCTGCCTGCTCTGTGCAGAGCAGCACTGGTCAGGACACTGTGCTGCCCAGCACAGAAGGTCCCTGAGGGGCTGAAGACAGTCCAGTCCACCAACTCAGAGTGTTTCCCACCTCTATCCACCCCAAGGGAGGTTGAGATCCTTCAACACCTGGCTCCTAAGTAGGGCTTCTCCAAGGGCGATGCTGGCCTGAGATCTTCAGTGATGCAAACATCCAGTGAGTGAGGACAGAGCAGAGATGTCCCTCAGAGACTCAGAACAGTTCACTGGTGAGAGCAGAGCTCCTGCCTGTTGCTGAAAAAGCCCTTCCAGGCTGTGGAGTTCTCTGTACTTGTACTCACCTTCTGTGAATGTTTGGGTTGGCTCCAAACTGTTGTAGCTCTCCATCTTTAAATCAGGTATTCAGTGCTCTTCAGACTCCAGGTTGGTCCATACAGCCAAACCCTGACAAAAACTGCTTAATGCTTTATACAAGTATTTTCTTTTTAATGATTCTGGCCAGAGATGCTGAGTTGAAGAACCAAACTAATTTCATGTGCTTCTCCAACACCCCATTATGACATTTATGACATATTTTTCTGTTTAGAGGGATGATTTTTTCCAGATGCCAGTACATCTAAAACTACCTAATGAGATTTCCACAGATGTAGAACTTAAAACCATCTATGGTATTTTTATTTTTCTCTCTAAGTAATGATACTTTCCAACTGAAACATTTCCTGAATAAAACACTAGAAACAATTGAATGTGTATCAGATTCATAGAAAGAAAAGCTTTTTCATTGGCAGGCAGGTATTGTGATTGAGTCTTGGCTTTTCACCCACTTGATTTGAAATGGGTTTTATTTTCTCTGCAGTTGGTCAAGATTTAAAGACAAAATTTCAAACCTAGAGTTTGGGGTGGACAGGGAGTGCTTCAAAGGCTCTGTAGCTCTCCTCTGCAGTAACATCACCTTCTTAATTATCTTGTCTTGCCCTGTACATTGCAAAGGAGGTATTATTGGTCACGTTTTACACTGGGAAAACACAGGAACAGAAAGATGAAGTGACTAATGGGTGATTCTCCCTCTTTTCTCCACAGGTGGAAGAAGCCTCCATTTCCCTGAGGACAGTTGATGCTTCCCCTCTCTTGTATTTTCATCCTTTGGGGGATGATGATGATGAGGGGTTTGTATCCCTCCATCCCTGCTCTTCTTGCCATCCCTAATCAGCCTACTAAGAGGGAGGAAACCAGTATAACAAGTGTTATCCCACCAGACTGCAGGGTCATTTGGGGTGCCCAGGAGAAAACCAGGAAGCTGCTCATGGTGATTATTTGATCTGAGTCTCAGCAGGGCAAGGTATTTACATTTATATTGTTGCTGGATGATTGTTTTCATCCCTTTTGTTTTTCACATTTTTCTTTCCTAACGCAGCTGATGAGACCCACAGTTTGTTCAGGATCAGGGAAAGCATCTGACTCCCAGAGAGCCTTTCCCCTAGGGAATATGGAAGAGCACAAGGACAGAATCCTGTGCTATTTGGTGCCTGGTGTTGGGATTACTGGCCTGAGCCTGATACCCAAGATGTGGGGACATGAGAAAGCTGTTTAACTGTGACTTGGGTGGGTGTAAGTCCTGCTATCTACTGCTTCCCCACATGTCTTCTTGCTTTCACACAGAAAAATTATTATATTCTTTCAGTGAAGAATGACCCCTATTACACTTAAAATAAATTGCAGCATTGTCTGGAAATATTTAAGCTGAATCTCTCTCACTCTTGTAAGAGCAGAACACCCACAACCAAGGAAGGGAGGCTGGGCTGTTCCAACACTGAACTCAGCCTTGCAGATGTCTGTCACCTGTTTCTAAGGAAATGTGCAAGTGTTTGGGAAAGAGCTGGGCTTCGTTGTTATTGTGGGAATCTGAAACCACTCTGAACTTTGCCCTTCTATCCACTTTCCAAATTTCTTTTGAGTTTTTTGGTTTTGAAGGGTATTTTTGGTGGTTTTTTTTTTTCTGGTTGGAGTTTGTTGTTTTTTTTTTACAGAAGAAAAATTGCTGGGCTCACACTCCACTAACTGGTTTGCATTAAGGGCTTTTTTTTTCTGCAAAATGCCAAGTGCTCTTAACTCCTGCCCAAGCCAAAGCTGCTCATCACCTTGCCAGAACTGAGCCGTAGGATTCAGATTTGGGCCACAAGCTAAAAAGTCGATCTCCAGTTGGTGTTAACTGATTCCTTCAGCCAACATCCCCACTCCTGGCTGGGGAAGGCTGTCACTCAGCATCACACATGGAATTAATACATAAACCCAGACTGTACCTGCAGCAGCTTTTCCATTCATGGGGCCCACACCTCTTGCCTTACTAGGCAGACAGCTGGGCAGGGGAGAAATGAGTATTTTGTCTCTACCTGCTGATGGGAGCTGCTAAACAAAAAGCTGTTGGGCCCTCAGAGAAAGGCAGACCTGGATGTCTGCAGAGCAGGAGGAGAAACCTCCTGGCCTGGATCTGGCCCTCACTTTCTTTATGAACAGGCCAGAGCTTGTTTATTCCCTTTCCAGCTACTGCATGGGACTTTTTACTGCCCTCCATCACCAAAATCCTGTGCCTTCACCCTCAGGCTTTGCCAGGTCACTGTGCCTCTCAGGAATATGAATAACAGAAAGCCTGAGCAAGTAGAAAGCATGGCATGATGCTTGTCAGGAGAAATCTTCCCAAACTGGTGCCATTGCTATGCAGGAGTCTGTTCTCCACTCCAGCACAATCCTCTCTTGGATAAGCTTCTTTCCAGCTCCAGATTGTGTGGGCAGAACTCAAGTGGCTCCATGGGAAACAAACACACTGCAGGGTGGGATGCTGTTTTACAGGGGAGGTGTGCCACACCCAGCACAACCTCACCTACACCAGATTTAATAAATCAGGACCAAGAGGATCACCCAGCTGCTGTATGGGGTGGGACTGGCAGCTGAGATAATTCTGGATTCAGAAGCAGGTTTGTGTCCCTGCTAACAAATGAGGTATGGGCTTACTTGGAGTCAAAGCCAACCTACCACTCACTCAGTGAAATATTTTGGTCTTAGAAACCACCTCGAAGAGGGTGTAAATAATGTACACTTTTGTGTTTCATGTAATAAACCAGTTCCTGGTCAGCTGCCCTGTCAGTTAAGGATTACACACCCACCCCTTTTCATGATTAATCAGATGTCAGGATGTATGTGCTCTCCCAGCATATCATCCCATGGCAAGCAGCAGCTCTTTGATAAATGTAGAAAGAAAGAAAAAAAAGAAACAATAATAGGAAAAAGAATTATTTTTATGTGTACTTGTCTTAAGACATATTTTTCCATTCAGTAATTTGAAAAAAATAACCATCTGGAAAAAATCATATTATGGACAAGGCGTGTCATGACATTTACAGCAAATATTTTTGCTGTTAGTATCAAAACCAGCTCTTTGCTCTATCAAGGGCTGAATATTCGTACACATATAAATGTTCAGTAAATAAAAGTGCCTCTGCAGAAACTCAGAGCTGGGCAATCTTGTGCTCCCACCATTCACATTCTCATTTGTTTGTACTTGTTTGAAACACATATTTTTTTACATCTCAGATGTGAGTGCCTGTAGCTCCTTTCCCTCTGCCCCTTTGGTCTCAGGAGAGTGACAATAAACGTCCCTACTGTGGAAGAAGTCCTGATGTAAGTAAAGGTATCAGGAGGCTACGAGGTCATGGGCATTAATGAGGCAAACTTTCCAAAGAAATCACCAGGATGATTTATAACCATGGGCAACCTTGTTCAGTCAGAAGAAGAAATAAAATGTGTGCATCGTGCATCAGGTTCTGAGAGGGAGCAGAGAAAGAAACCCAAAAGCTTTCTCTCATTTTCTACATGGCATGGACCCTCCCAACAAAGCTGTTGGCCCTCTGGCAGCAGTGCTTGGGGTGGGATGATAGCTCCCCTCTCTTTGAGACTCTTCTGGGACTTTGCTGAGGTAAAAGAACCTTTGTTCAGGCTCAGCAGTTCTTGAAGTCTGAGTTTGAAGGGGAATGTGTGGTTTGCAGGAGGTGTGAGCCCTGACAGGGTCTCTTCACAGAGGGAGGCTGCATGTCCTGCCCCCACCTTGGGTTGTCTGCAGCCTGTGCAGCCCAGGGGCTGTTGTCTCTGTTGGGGCCCTGGAGCATATTCCCAGGATGCTGCAGTGTCCAGTATCCCTGAGAGAGTTACCTGCAGCCCTGTCCAAAGGGGCAGCTCTGAGAGTCATGTTTCCATGTTTCCATGCCTTGAAAAGGTGAGTGAGAGGGAGGGGTCAGCCCCTGGGTGGGGGTGGCAGAGAGCAGGGAATGAAGGTGTTGGTTGCAGAGGGGGGATACTGACAGCCAGAAATTCCCAGGGTGTAGGTGTTTGGATGCACAGGGTTCCCTGAGGCCACTCTCTGCCTGTTGAGGGGTTGTGGGGTGTGATGTCCAGTAGCACTTGTAATTCCAATTACCATCTCTACTGCTGTCCTAGGTTACAGTGTAAGATGTGCCCAAAGTCTGTATTCTATCACCACCCTCAGGAGCTCTTGGAACCAGGTGGGGCAGTGTTTTCCCTTGCCCCTCCCTCTGGGCTATCTCCTGTTCATGGGCCATCAAGGCCTTGCCCATGACTCACAGGTGACTCCCTCTGGGTGTTATCTCTGTTAATGGGCAATCAAGGACCCATTGTATGACTCATAGAATGATATCAGCCCATTGTGAGATGCTCCACCCAGGGGGAGGAGCCAAGCATTCCCACCTGGATATAATCTGGGACAGCACAGAGGGCAGGGGCCTGCTGGACTCCTGGAGGACCAGAGCTACCAGATCTTTCTGTGGGATCACTGCTTCAACAAGACCACTTCATCTGGACTGCCACCACCACCCTAACTAACAGGGTGTCAGGTTGCATAATTTCCATTTATTTTATTTCACTTTTATTCCTCCTATTAAATTGTATTTTCTGACTGGGAGTCTCTCACTGGTTTTACTTTCAAACCAGCACAACTGCAAACTCACATACATTATAGGTTTGAAATGTCCCTCTAAAGAGATAACAAATATCAACCAAAATTACAGAAAATATCAGGTAGTACTGATACTTATATATTAATTTATTACATTTATTATGCAATAATTAAAAGCTAGAAGTGAAAAAGTAATTCTTCCTTTGTTTTGAGAGGACTTTGAACATAACCTGCTGTTTAACATGAAACAGGTACTTAGCAAATAATACGACTATTTAAAAATATATTTGCTGTGTAGCATCTTACAAGCACTGTCTCCTGAGGTTCCTCCAAAAAGCAAGGGGGTAACAGACAAGTTGTTTAAGCCCAGGCTTGGAAACCCTGAGTGTACCAAAATCTCCTTGAAGTGATAACGTGGTACTTCTTAATCTCAGCATGATACTCCTTTGACATAAAGGAACAGTGATTCTTTCTCTGGGAGGAGGGTCAGTGGAAATGAATCTTCTTAACAAAAATCAATATCCTAAAATTTGAAATCAGTTGATGTAACTATCTGCAATTCAGCTTCCTTATTAACAGACCCAGCCAATCACTTCCATGTGCTCCTTGTTGCTAAGTTGCCTCAATAAACAAATTGATTAATTGATTCCCCCCCCCCCTCCCAAGGCCTTTTAGTGTATAAGCAGGTCAGGCAGCTATGATTTCATTTTGCTCATCTACTCGGCACTGGCTTTGTAAATCAGTTTGGAATCCCAGTTCTTCATCTCCAAGATCAGCAGTGTCACCTGCAAGCTCAGATGGAGAAGTGGAACTATGGGGAAACTTCATCTCTCTGGGAAGATGTGGGGAGGGTGGCACTGGGTTTCAGTGGCAGAGTGGAAACCATCTCCTCTGGCCCTGAATTTGGAGCACTTGGATCAGAACCTGTACTTGCAGCTTCAGGTCTAGGTTAAAATGGAAAAACCCCTAAGAAACAAAAGTGTGTTTTTAATTTGGCTTTTTCTTCCAGCTGTTTCTGAGTGAGATCTTGACTGAAAATCTGTTTGAACAGGCTAATATTAACCTGCTTCCATGATTTGAGGCCAGATTGTAGTGAGAACAATGTCTCAGATTTGAGAGATGTCACGTTTGGCCCTGGGCCTCTGTTTGCTATTAAATTTGTGTTTCATGTCACCTCTAAAGAAAGGCTGCCTTTGCAGCTGGTCCTGGCTGCCCTGCTCAGCCTGGTTCTGCTTGAGAATTCGCCATGGTGTTTTTGAAACTAATACTAAAAAAATTGAAAATTGAAAAAATTTAAAGACCATGGGGAGAAGAGGAAATTTTGAGTCTTCACTGGGCCAGCAGTAAGAAAGGAGCCCCAAAGGGCCACATCTGGAGGGAAGGAAGCCACGAGGGAAGGAAGAGCCACAGCTGCCTGTTATTCCTAATGATGCAGAGTGGTGCAGGCTGGTTGTAGGCAACTCCTTTATAATTTCCTTTTTCAGAAACCAAATTTCTCTCCATGCCTTTTGACCCTACACTTGAGAGGTAAGACAAACATCTTGCTGAATGGCTTTGGAGGCTTGTTACCAGTAGCAGAACATTTAACTCCCCAGCGAAGTTTTGCTGGACTGCTGTTTATTTATTTACTTAATTAGTTGTAGTTGGATTGAATGGATCCCCAGTCTTAGAGCTGAATGGGAAACATCCATGTGCAAGGAATAACTGCAGGACCACTGCAAATGGCAAGTGCTGCCCTGGAGGTGTGTGAATGTTATTGCTTGGAAATTGATGAGGGAACAGATTAAAAGAAATTGGTGATGTTTTAGGAGACAGCAAGATGGCCTTGTGTCCATTGGATGTTCTAGGAAAGAGATCAAACCCAAAATGTTCTAGCCAGAATATGGAATGGTTTTCATCATCAAAAAGTGTCTTTCCTGATTCTGGCAACACATTTCAAACTGTGTATCCAGTGGGTATTTGGGTATAAAAGCAGTAATTTCAAAATATGAATAGTTTAAATACTGACATTTCAGATACTTCTTTCATTTCTGTCTCCCTACACCTCATGTAGCCAAGGAAGTCAAAGAATGTAATAACTTAGAAAACTTTTTGAATGGGTCCCTCTGAACCTCCCTCATTTTTGTCTCTTAAAGTTGTGGAGTTGGTGTTTTGTTTTTCTTTTCCTTTTTTTTTTCTTTTTTTTTTAAACCTTTTCACAATTATTCCACTGGACACAAACTGAAAAAATAGCAGAAAAAGAACTGAAAAAAAAAGGACAAAATATAAGGGAAATAAAGTGGCTACAATATCAGTGATTCCATCACACTCAGTGGCAAAACCTAGAGAAGAATAAAAAAGAAGGAAAAAAAGCTTTAAAATTATCCCAAATATTTTAAAGTGAAGAGTTTAGAAAGAAAAAAACCTGGCATTTTAACAGTTTTTCTTTTTCTATTTGTTTAAATCCGTTCCAGAGCTATCAATTTAGTTTAGGAACATAAATGTTAAGAGTCAACAGCTTCAAAATGTAGCCTTTTAAACAGAAGCCTTCTCCAGAAGGGATTAATGCTCTTTAGTAGAGAAAAACTGAGGCTTTTTGGGAGCCAAGTTCTGAATTGGGCTTTGGGCTGAAGGCTAAAATCTTGCAAACTTTGTTTCTGTAGATTTTATTTGCAAAAGCATTACAAAACTAGTTGCTCTAAAGAATTGTTGGTCCTTTTCCCATTTTAGATTAGATGAAAAATAAGAACACTGGTGGCTAATTCAGACCTTGGGAGTTGTGCCTGAATTTATCCCAAAATTTAGAAGCATTAACCTTCATGATTTTGGCTTTTACCTATCTCCAGTCAAAATATGTTTCGCATGACTTCAACACTTTGCTGAGTGAATTGAAGGCAGCTAATTGCTTGTTTGTTTCTTTAGTCTCAAAGTAATTAAATGTTAATTCTCTCCATAACTGAAACAATACACTGAAGCAGAAAAAAGAGGTTTTTTTATTACTATCAAGGGTTTTGTTGTTGATCCTAACAATAGAATTCAAGGTGATCCAAGGTAATAAGGCTTCTTCTCCATAGATTTCAGGTCTCACCAAGCATTAATTGAATACTTGTGGCTGGTTTTGCTTGGGGTAGGATTAATTTTCTTATAGTAGTTGGTCTGGATCTGTGTTTTGGATTTGTCCTGGAAGCAGTGTGGATAATTCAGGGCCTTTCTCATGACTGCTGAGCAGGGCTCACACAGAGGAAGGAACTGGGGGGGACACAGCCAGGACAGCTGACCCCAGGGAGATCCCAGACCATGTGATGTCATTCCCATCATATAAAACTGAGGGAGAAGGAGAAGTGGGATGTTTGGAGTTGGTGTTTGTCTTTCCAAATCCCCATAACAGTGTTTTGTGGCTTTATGGGGTGACATATACCTCACCTAAGAAACAAAATAGGCTAAAACTCATGTGCCGTGGTGGATATAAGTATTACATCAGCTTTAAATGTAGGGAAATTAGAGCATAACATTGCCAAGGGACACCTCTGAGCATTGGTCTGTGCATCCTTCCAGCCAGCAGGGCAAGAAGGTGTGCAGTGGTCCTGGGACTGGTGCTTCCCTTGCCCTCAGCCAGGACCAGGGTGGAACCTCAGAGGTGCTCTGGATCCCACCAGCTGGGACAGCCCTGGGTTGTGCCCCATTTCATGCAGCTAAATGACCCCAGAGCAGAATTCTGTGAAGATTGACAGGCCTGTGTGTATTTAGAAGTAGAAAAAGATCTTCCTATTTCCATCCATGGCCTTCCCTCGTACTTGCTAATTTTTTGTTTTGTTTCTCTCCTCTTGCCACCTTGACCCTTATATACATTTCTTCACTGTATTAAAAATTTCTTTTATGTGCCAAAGAAAGGAGCCTTAAAAGATCCCTCCAAATGCCAGAACCTCAGCAACAGTGGGGAAATGTGCTGTGACATTCAAGTTTAGGCATGTTTTTCCTTTGACTGCCACTTTCAATCTCTAGAGGAAAGAGGGACCTTTTAATATGGGTCTTGTTGAGTGTTCATTTTCTCTTCAGAGGTAGGGCACTAACTCTGCCATCCCCAGGAGTGTACGACCTCTATCCTTCAAAAAATATGACAGACAAAAACACCCATCATCATTAATCTTAAACTTTATCTCTGATTAGCGCATCAACAAAACAACCTTTTCTTATGCCACTGTTTGACATGCTGGACACATGTCAGGAAGACAGGGGCCATCCATATCTTATCTTGCATTAAGAAGAGTTATCCAGAAATGTACCTTCATTACTGTGACAGCCACGTCAAAAAGAATTGATTTATTGTCAACGCGTCCAAGCCAACAACGTTAATGGACTCTTCAAACATCTTCTCCTTCTCATTTGTTTCCCACATGCCTATCAAAGAGACAAAGAGAGATGGTTGCCAAGCTCTGGGGAGTGAGGTGTGTGTTCAGAGAGCCCATGGATGCTCCTTGGGCTGCCTGTGATGAAGTGAGATGGGGGTGCAGGAGGAGGAATTCCAAAGAGGCTTCTCTAACGCTAGGAGAGACCTAGAGTAGAACTTCAGCTTCCTCTGCTGCTGTATTTCCTCAGGCTTTAACAGCTCTTCTGGGAATTACTTAGCAATGAGTTTGGTTGCTCCATTAGTTAGCAATATCTGGAAAGGATTTACCTGCCTTTCACCTCTGTGTATTTACTTGTGGCTCCCTCTGATGCAGCCAAAGGCCTGAACCAGGGCTGCTCAGCACTGCTGTGAAGGAGAGATGTCCTCTGGAGCTGTCAGAAGGTGAATGTTTGATGTTGGGCAGAAGTGTTCTCTCTGCTGTGTCTTTGCCAAGTCAGTCACTGGGAAACCTATTCTGAGAAAGACTCTGCATTCCTGCTATGAATGAACTCTCCTTTTGCCAAAGTATGACTGGCTGTCTGGTGCTAATCAGTGGTAACAGGATGACCTTTGAGAGTGAATAGAGCAAAAGGCAATTTGTCTTATAGAACTTGTACAACTGTTTTGTTTAATGAAACAACATGATTATAATCTTCCCACAAAGACACATAAACAATTAGAGTAAATCTCCCTCATATGTTGCTAGGTGTTTACATAACTCATCCTTCTCTCTTATCAAATAATGTGTACAATGCACTCCTGACTTTGGCAGGACTTGGATCGTGTAAGCTTAATCAGACCTGATAAACAAATGTGTTTCCTATAAAGCTGGAAGAGCATCGGCACAAGTCAGCACACATTTATTTGTGCAC
This sequence comes from Aegithalos caudatus, assembly GCA_013389925.1. Classification (NCBI taxonomy): domain Eukaryota; kingdom Metazoa; phylum Chordata; class Aves; order Passeriformes; family Aegithalidae; genus Aegithalos; species Aegithalos caudatus. The sequence goes on from WEIU01009166.1 coordinate 1,364,011, forward strand.
TCAGGTTCTGTTTTAAAACAGACTCCCAGTCCACCAGTGTAGCATTTAAACAAACAGAGGGAACACAGAAATGGATGCTATTACCAAGGGCATTGATATTACTCTCTTGGTGCTGCTACATCCTTCAGTCATTCCAAGATATCAGTTTTGGGGCTGAGTTTGTTATTTGAAAGAGGATTGAGAGGGCCAGGTTGCTGGTGCTTATGTTCTTTTATTTCAAATTAAAGCTATCACAGAATTATTTGCTGGCAAGAGTTTACCAAGCATGCACCAAAGAGGGCACAAGAAGATTTCTGCTACTTATTCTGGCACTGCCCTGCTTGTCTGGTCTTGATTCATTCAAATGTCATTTCACAGAATGATCAAACTGCTCATAGAACCCTAAGGTCCGTGTCTTAAAAGTTTTCTTTTTCTCTTCCTTTTTTTTTTGTTTTTCTTCTTCTTTTTCCCAATTTATGTGAGGAAACTACAGAAACTACTTTCAGTGCACAGGAAAAAGTGTGTTAATGTGCCAACATCAAGTGAATTCCGTGAGTCTTCTATTCATTAAACTCCCGCTTCCTCCGTGTGTAATTTATGTCAGTTCAGTAATGCTCCTCCAGGGTGTGCTACTAAAAGAAAAAAAGAAGCAGGTATTTAGCCAAAAAAGAGGTGTTTTGGGCTCCAGAAATCAACTTGCACCTACTGACAAAGGAGAAACAGACATGTTTTGCCAAGAAACAAATAACCAGGCCTATTTTTCTTTCTTTTTTTTTNTTTTTTTTTTTTTTTTTTTTTTTTTTTTTTTTTTAGTGAAAGGTATAACATTGACAGTTGAAAGGTATAACATTTACATTGTTCAGTGATTTCCCTTTACTAACACATATGCAAAACAAACAAACCCCAGCCCTCTCCCTGTGGTTGACCTTGTACATACATGACCCTGCTCTAATACCTTGTGGTGACTTTGTGCCTGTCGAGGGCTGTTGGGTGATGAATCTGACCCAGACCCTGGGGCTGAACACAGCCCTGCAGCTGGGAGTCATTAACTCTGCCCAGGTTTGGACTTGGGCTCCTGGATGCTGAAGCTGACTATTGGATAGCGTGAGAGAGACCGAGTCCAGAACTCTTAGCCAAATACAGTAATGTTACAAACAAAGGGCTAAATTACTTCTGTTCATGGAAAAGTACTTTCACTGGGAGCAAAACTCAGATTCCTGCTCCCCCTCTCCCCTGGTTCTGGCCCCCTCCCCAAAACCAGCCAAGTCCTTGAAGCTTCAGATTTGGGGGCTGGGGAAAGCCTGTGAGGCTGGCTTGCTGGGAGAGATCAGGTTGCACAGTGCCCTTTGTCAGACTCTCTAAGTTAATTACGCTAATTGGAGCCCTGAGATTCCTCTAACATGCCATGTTAGATACGTTTCCTTCCCCTTTGGCAGAGCCAGGACCAGCGCTGTACAAGGCCCTCTGTGGCTGTAGGGATGCAGGAGCAGATGAAAGCTCAAGGAGAGAGAACAGCTGCTGGTCCATCTTGTGATAGGGGGCAAGGAGAAGATGTGCCATGAGAATATCAGAGTCTGTTTTCTGAGGTCCAGGCTGAATCCATGTTACTTCCCTCCATAAATTCTGGCAGGCACTAAAGCCTCATCTATAAAAGAAAGTGAGAGACAGAGAAACTCTAAAGACAGGCTCTGAGTGGGTGGGAGACTTGATTAATTGCAATGTCAGACAAAAAGAGAAGGACATATTTTAAAGTAGCAGCAAGACCTTTCCACTGAAATAAAGTAATTCTTAAATCTGCTCTGCTACACGGGCATTAATCTCGAGTCCCTCCTAGAAAGCCAATGGAGGTGATGAGGGTTGGCAAGGGGAAAGTGAGAACAAGGTCTGCCCTCTAAGTATCAAGAGAAACAGGGTGAAGGGAAGGAATGATGTCCCTTTCTCTGGGGCATTTAATTGACTGGCATTTGGATAAACCCCTCGTGCTGGAGCAACCTGCCCTACTCCATCCTCTACAGCCTCTGCTATTTATGCTTTGGGTGCTTGTTCCACTTGTGCCATTGCTACAAATAACACTTTAAAATTAAATCTGTGAGTCAGAGAACTCCTGAGCTTTTTTATTTATGGTCTTAGTACTTGGAAGATTCATGTCAAAATTAGCAGGGAGTGCTAATTGTTCAGAATTAGTCTTCTCTATGAATTTCTTCTAGGGGAACTCTGATACACAGCATAAGGGAAACTATATGGAAAAAAAAATTAACTGTTCAGGTCTCAGTGCCCCTCCCTTCCCATTCCATAAACAGCTACTAAAAGGACCAGAGAGAAAAATCCTCTTTTACTTTTACTAGTTGTGTCCACAGAAGTTCCATTTCTAATCTCTCATGAGAGGAACTAAGGCATAACTATTTGTAATATTTAGCCATTTATAGAGCTGGAGACAGTGAAAGCATTAACTGTTAATGGGGAGCATCGTTTGCAACAATTGTCTGCACTTTGAGAAGTTATATGGGTAAAGGTCACTCAACAGCATAATCCCATTCCAGTGGAAACTGTGGTACAGGCTGCTGAAAAGTAAAAATACACTATGGGAGGGAGAAATGGGTTTCATTTCCAAAAACCTTAAACAAACATGTACAGCTTAAGATGTTAGAGTCCTTTAGAACTGAAATTCTATTTACCTTGCTAAGGTGCTCTGTTTTTAATTTCCTTATGATGTTTTTAAGATGAAGTGGAGATAAACATGCATGGTTCTGGGATCACTGGTGTCAGTGGGAATTGCTTGATTCACTTCAGTGGACTTTGGTGTTAAACTTAAATGAAGACATCTGAACTGGGATGAATTCTATAGCCTGCTGTGACCAGTGGGAACACAGGCACTAATTTTCATGACTTTTGAACCAGACTCTGAACACCAGGTGAAGTGAGACTTACATGGGTTAGTGGACTTAAATGCATTTGCTCAGTCTTGGAGATCAAACCTTAAAACGGTGCTCAGGAGGAAAACCTGAACTTAATCAAAGTCCAGTCATCATCATACAAATCAAACTTCTTTGATTTCAATTGAACTAATCCCAAACTGATGGAGAATCAGTTTGGTCAAAAATCTGAACAGCACCAGCCCCTTCAATAACTATTTATTAAAATGCAGTCCCCAGACTGAGCTTCTGGATATTGAGATACAGGTTCAGGATGGGCTTCCCCCTGTTCATGCTGATGACATGGTATGTACTGTACATGCTGAAGGAAGAGCACAAAAGTGCTCTCCTTTAGCTGTTAATCAGCTTACCACTTCTTGCATGGAAAATGCTATATTCTGGACTGTGATCCTGGCAAATAACCAAAGGGGAAGTGGATTTTCAAATGCTTATTTTATTAATCTTTAAATATCGCCTCACTAGGGCTCCAGGTGCTGAGTGGTTTATAACACTCTAAATTGTAATCATGGATAATTTTTAATCCTGTGCATACATTCCATGCAGCTGAATGGGGATCTCAATGTAAAATGAAGAGCTGCCTACCAGATCTGTTCCTTGTCTCTGGCACAGCAGCACAAAGGAAATTTCCTGCTCACCCATCAAGTCCTTGAATGATTTGTAAAATACCATAAGAGTCTGAGAGCATTTAAAAGGAGGAGAAAGATAGAGAATTGCACGTTCCTGCCCCCGGCACATCAGCCAAGTGGGATCTAATCCAACCACCCCCTGTAGTTAAATGAAGAACTTGACTAATTTTTGGATCAAACCCAGGTAGTGCACTGCCTCACATTAACAGCAGTTCCACTTATCTTTGAGTTGGATTTTCCTGACTTTGTTTCTCTACAGATAGTTCTTTGCTCGAGGGCTGGAGGATTTGCAGGCCAAAAATATTTGAGTTTTTCACCACTATCTTCATGTTTCAGGCACATTTTTACAAGTAACTTAGGGGTGCTGCATTGTGACAATAAGTTTATTCAGTTGGCACAAGAGAGATTTATCAAAGGCTTCAGCTCACCCTCTTTTCAGCATTTATGAACTCAGGGGTACAAGGTGCAGACCTGATTCACCTATTGACCATGGCTTCCTTCCAGCAGAGAGTAGTGGTGTAAGTGATGGGTTTTTTTAAATTACAGAAAGGATTGGATATGGGTCTCTTTGACTGAGGAATAAGTGTTGGAGGTAGTGGGATGGGGCTGGCAGCTGGCAGGGTTTGGGGAGATGGGGGACGAATTTCATTGCAAATTGAATTTTAAGAGGATCTATGTGATAAAAGGAGGCCTCCTAATGGAGGTTAGTGCTCATTCCCTGTGAAAAGCCATCAGGGTTTGGATGGCTGGCATTTCTAATTCTGTTAAGTGTCAAAATCGATGCTTGATGGGTCTGTGGGAGCCAGGCAATGGGCAGCCTGTGCTGACAAACCAATCTGGGACAAGAAAGGGATGAGGACGGGACTTCCCAGAATAAGAGTGAGATGTCTCTTGAAATTTAATTTTCTTAATAAGGTTTTAAAAGCATTTTAAAAAAATAATTAAATAACAGGGCCATTTCTACCCTCCTCCTAAAATAAACCTCGAGCTTCGTTTGCAGTTTTTCCACTTGTAAGCAACACATGTAAGCAAAGGGCCTGTTGTTGCAACCCTGGAATGCTCCCAAGCAAATGATGCTCCTTTATTGAAAGCAAATGAAGAAAAAAGACACTGTCAAGAGGGAGAGAACAGTTTAATTGGATTAAAACCTATGAGCATGTACAGTAGGGGAGGAGAGAGCTCCTCTATCCCTGATTCCTGTGGAGAAGGCAAGGAGATTACTGGGGGGTGAAGTGAGATCTGTGCAAGGCAGCACAAGCAGCCATCCAAAGGCTGGAGCTAGCCAGCACCAGGGTCCCAGAGGAATTGCTGCTTCCTTTGGGGTGGCTGGGGAGTTCTCCCTGGAAAAGGGTAGCTGGCAGTGCTCATTAGAGGGAGTGCAGGACTCCTCTGGCACTGAATGCAAATTAAGGAGCAATATTTGTGTTTGTGGTTCATAAGCAGTCAAGTGGTTTGTCCAAAATACATTTTGCTTTTCCTCTAAAGGGGCAGACTGTAGGTTCGAGCCTCAGTTTTTTTTATGCATTTTAAATGACTCGCTCCAGCCCTGGCCTTTCATCCCCACACTGTTATTGAAAAGAACTCTGAGTTTTGAATTCCTTTTCATAGGCTCTTGAGGAAGCGGGAACTTTGCAGGAGAAGAAACAGCTCTGCTGAACAGCCAAGTTGGGAGGGTGTAGAAAGTCATTTGTTGGGATGTGCTGGGGATAAAACTTGGACAGAGAGGATCTTTGCAAACTTAGTCCTACTGCAAAGCCACAGCTAATGATGGTCCAGGATAAAACCAAAATATTCCTGAGCTCTCAGGCTGATATGCTAATTCTAGACCAAAATTTCTGAAGGGCTCAATGATTTAGAAGCTCCTCTCAGCTTTGAGGAAATGTGGGTCCTTCGCCATTCCTGGAATAACTCTTGGAGCACAAGGGGGCCGCACCAATGTCACACTTCTGAAGCCCAAATCTTGGTGTAAATTGAAATTTTGAGGCCCAGGATGTGGCTGCTGGCCCTCATCTCCCCACTGCCACCAGAAGGGATCAGGACAAAACTGGGCTGGGTAATTACAGCGAGACGGGGAAGCAAGGGGAGTTTTTCAGGTTGGGCTGGGGGAAGGGGCTTGGATTTGAATACGAAGAAGCATTTGGAGCCAAACCAGCAGCAGATTGTGGTACCTTCTTAATTCTGCGAGCCACACATGAATGACCTTTTTGTCTGCCTCCGCCTGCCTGCAGTGGGGGGCTCCCCCCCTGCCCTTCCCCACCACACACGCTCATTGATAATATACATGTGCTAAATAGGATTAACTCTCCCTCATCTGCATGAGTTGTTTCTCTCCCTTGGCCACTCTGCCCGGCTTCCCCCTCTCCTGTCCCGCTCCCTGCAGCCCCCCAGCTCCTTCTGGAGCTCCATGTGGGCCTTGTGTGGAGTTTAGCTGGCTCATTGTCGGGCAGCTGGTAATGGGAGCGGGGCTGAAAAGCCGGCTGTCAGGCTCAGTGCTCGGGAAGAATAGGCGGGCGTCTGCTCCGCAGCTTTCCCTTTGATAGAGGAGGATAATCCCTGCTATGAGAAGGCTGAGTCAAATGGAAAGGGAGAGTGAGCCCAGCGCCCTCCCACAGCCCCGGAGCAGCACAAATTGCAAATCCCGGGATTTGAGTGGAGACGGCTCATCCCGCTAAGCGCCTTGTGATGAATCCATTTCATCCTGGAGATGGAGGGAGGCAGGGAAGCCGCTCTCTAGAGGAGAAGTGCCCTTTTTGCAGCCTGAGCAGAGGGCTGGGAATAGCTCATTTCCCTCCAGGATATGGGACAAGGCACAGGACTGTGCCCCTTCCAGTCCTGTTTCACCTGTAGCATTCCCAGCTGCCACAGACAATGAGGTGAACTGCCAGGATCAGACCTCCCAGGCTTCTTCTCCATCAGCAACCATCCCATTCTTCATATTGGGAAAGCAGAGAGGGGACAGGTCTCAGGGTGTGGGTCTGGGATGTGCAGAGTGAGTCCTAAGGAAGGTCACTGGTGTCTGAGGGGCTCCTGCAGCTGGCTTAGGAAGTGGATGTGAGACACCCCCACAGTGGGAGAAACATCACAGCAGAGATGGGGAATGGTTGTTTGAATATCAGTCCCAGTGTTGCAGCTGTGATGGTTTATTGATGTCCCATCCGTTGCGGGGTTGCCTTAGGAGACTACACCCGTGGTTCAAAGTTCCCGCTCCAGCTCAAGCAATCTGGAAATTTGAATTCCCATAGTTCAAGTGGATGCTTTACTTTCAGTTAGGCACTCCTTGGGTGTCTCTATCCATATCTCACTTTCTGCAAAACAGCTCTTGATTTTGAGATGTTCATCTGTCAAGAACTGGCGGCTTAAAATTCACTTAGAGAGAAGCCTTTTTCTCTTCTGCATGTAAGTTTTATGGGTCTAGCATTCCCTCATGTGTACCCAGAGGTTTAAAACAATGTTCAGGCAAGATGTTAAATAATTTTTATTTACAAAAGTCCATGGTTTAGGATATGGGCCAAGTATTACCATGCTGCTCAGTAACACCCATGGCCCACTGAGGGAAGAGGATGAGGCAGAGCCAGGACAAGAAACAAGAAATACAAACCAGTGAGAAGTGAGCAGGGTTTTTTAGCTGAACTTTGCATTTCTTTTGTATATTACATTAAATCAACTCTTGATCAAGCCAAGAGTGGCTTATCCACTCTTGGTCCATCCAGTCCTTCAGATGTGTTGAGTTTAGCTCCATATTTAACACTTTGTTCCCTCACATTCTCCAATGCTGAGTATTTACCTGTGCTCACTCAGCTCTTCTGATGCAAAAACTTTGGGTTAATGTTTCCACAAAACGGGTTTCTTACAAGCTCCTTCTGCTTCCAACCAGTCTGGGAGGACAGTGGGGGAAAAGGAATGTTTCAGGGCCTGCTCTCCCACATGGGATCCGAAAGTGGAGCAGCATAATAATCAAATGGGTGGCACAAACTGAGCTTTTGAGAACCTGGAAGGAACTCTTGTTTCCAATTCAGCTTTCAAAAGAGGCAAAAGGCCAAGGGCTTTCACATTATTTATTCCAACCCATTTTCCCATCCTTACTTGAGGCTCAAACAAAAGTGGCCCACGCTGAGCCCTGCAGATGGATTAGCAATCAAGCATGCAGCTGCACATACCTGGCACTGGAGTGTTCGTGCTAGCCAGCCTCCAAAGAGCAGATCTCATTTTTACTTTTTGGGTGCTGGAATGTGGGAGTGGGTGGAAGGGCCAGGATATGAGCAGCCTCCACAGATGTTTCACAAGAAGGAAGTGAATCTATAGTTTAGGCAATCTGATTTACTTGAATCTCCAGATTTGTTTTCTTGGAGGGTTTTTGAGTTTTGCTGGACTTTCCAGTGGAGATTTGGGCTGTAGCTTATTTTTTTAGAATTGATTTTCCTTTATCCCTTTGGGCAGTGTTTCTCTCCTCCTTCAGGGACTGCCCTGATCATATGGAAGTGAGGAGCTGACATTGCTGCATTACCAGTGAGAAATATGGCAGCTTTCCTCCAATGTAAAAGTCTTCATCATGTCACCATCACTAACAGCTATATCTTTATCATCCTGGATAGGCCTTGGAAGCCTTTCCCTAATTAATTTCAAAATGTTGATCATTATTCATAAGGACTGACCCATTGAATACCAGCTAAGTGTGACAGCTCAGTGCATCACTGTGCTCTGTTAATCTGAGGGAACAGCCTGCTGGACTGTTCAAAGCAACAGAGAGCTCAAAATACTGACAGCAGTCAGGTGTAAAATTCGTAGGCTTTTTGGAACTGTGAGCTTAACTCTGTTGAAAGGTTTGCTCTTGAAACCTGGCTGATGGTGGGCTTGAAACCACACACCCCACATATGGCTCCACCTAGACAAGGAGCACTGCAGAGGCTGCCAGAGTGGAGTGAGATTTCAGCTGAGATTTGGGCTTTTATCAAATGCAGGAATTCAGGGAACAAGAAGCAGAGTGAGCTGGAAACAAAAGGCCAGGGGCTGGATTTGCCCAGAGGAATGTGATGGTGAGGTGAGCAATGCCAGTCCATGAGGAGGAGCTTTCTGCTGCTGCAGAAATGCCCAGCCCAGCAGGAATGCTTTGCCCCTCTCTGTGCTGAGCAAAGATCTTCCTCCACAAGGACTGCCTCAAGGTGCACAGGGTGGCCCCTGTGCAGCCAAACCCCTGTCTTTGTGCATGTGCAGGTCAGCAGAACTTCACAGGGAGGATGCTGCATGTCCTTGTGCACACACCAGGTTGTAAAAATCTTTCACAGATTTCTGTGAGAGCCTTTCACAGAGAACTGATGGGCAGAATTCCCTGTAATGCAAAGCAGCCTGTGGTCTGTTTGCTCTTGGAAAGCTTGGAAATGAGAGTGAGGTCTGTGTTGGCACAGGGAAAATCTTGAATCCTCACAGCCAGCAGTGCTGGCAGCCGGAGATGATCATTGTCAATAATACGCAGGAAGATTGTGCTCCATTGTTGCGGTTCATTATTAAATTACATAATTTTCATTTTTTCCATCCTTAAGCTTTACCACTTAAAATGGTTTGTCCTATGCAATCAAATGTGATCCTCGAGCCTCAGCTCAAAAGCTCAATAACAATGAGCATTCTCTGGAATGGAAAAACAGAAAAAAATTAGAGGGACTCTATAGTAACTCACTTAAATATGTGTGTAGGATCTAACCATGAGCCTGATACAAAAATACTGAGTGATCTGCATCCAGACCACCACTTTGAAGGCACAGATACAATATCATGGTGCTAGGTCAGCCTGATCTCCTGACCCCAGGGAAAAAATGCTTCTGGCATGAACTGGGGCAGCAGGCAGAATAATTTTCTCAAGGATTTTACTGGCTCTTTGATGAGAAATCTGATCACAATTTAAGCTCCCCAATATAGCATTTGCAATGGACTTCAAATTTTGACACGGTGATCCCTGTGGCTCAGCTGAAGAGAGTAACTTTTAAAATTAAATTCATGCAATTGCTTGTGATGATGTCAGTGAAAGCCAAGATATGGATACTCAAACATTATGAGTTCAAAACTGACAGAATTTCTTAATTGGCATGATTGCTTTTATAACACACCAGGCAGCCATGGGGGAACTGAGCTCAGTATTAGAGAGCAGAAAAGAATCTGGACTGACAAGTAACAGCTTTGTCTGAGCCCAGTTATCCAACTCCACCAAGAATTAGTTGCTAATGGGTCCAAGTGTTCTAATTTTTTTTTTTTTTTTCCTCATGCTAGTAGCTCTGTGATAAACATTCAAGTGTGCTGTGAAATGTTGCTGCAACTCATTGTTCTGAGATTTCAGCTAACCTCCAGACTCTGCTGTAGTCAATGCCTTGGATGTTCTTCTCCTTTTTGGATCCAGTCTATGTTTGGTTTAATTTGTGGATTTAAATCCATCATCATGTCCTTCTCCCCCACTACTAATAACAGTCTTATGGTGTCTGAGTTTGGATTTCCAGCCAAAGTTTGGTTTTTTGGCCCTGCTGGCCTTGTGTACCAAGGCCTGAGATGCAACCTGCCTTATCCTGGTACTTTCACTTGTCAGAGTCTGGTTTGTGCTGGCTGTGGGGAATTGCCTGGATTGCCTTCTTCCAGGTCAAATCAGAACTGGTGAAACCCAACAATGTTGCATTAAGAACCAAACTGAAACAAAGCAATCTTTT
>WEIU01009166.1:1374270-1386157 GCA_013389925.1 Aegithalos caudatus
TTTTCCTTGAGCTGCCCTGCACCAATCTCTTTTTGTCAGGTAACAACAACAGGAAATTTGTGTGTTGTCCCAAAAGCAACATCCGAGATTTTATGAGTTTGGGTGTTTTGTTTATCCTTTTTTGAGCAGGGGGAATCCAAAATACCCAAAGTGGTGAGAGGAAGTGACAGCGTGAGCCCACACACAGGGAGAGGAGGAAGCAGAGACAGGATTTCAGCAGACATAGCTGAAGGAAGGATTCACTTAAGACCCAGTGATTCAAACTGGAAAAGTTGTTCTACTTTTTCAGCCTTTCTTCCCCCTCCCTCCTCTTTGTTTGCTTGCTCCTGGGACATCCAGGGTGACAATAAGGCAATTGTTCCTTCAGGAGCAGGCCTCAATGAAACAGTGCAGAAAAAGTGACAAGGCAAGAAAATATGACAAATATTCTGCACTTCAGTGAGGAATACTGCCATTTCCTAGTGTGTATTCCTGAGAAGAAATATACCCATCAAGATATTTATTTCAAACAGGGAGTTGCCAGTTGTGTTTCTCCTCTTTCTGAGAATCTAAAGCTCAGATCGCTCCTTTGCCTGCCCTATAAGGAGCAAATGCACCCAATATCAATTATGTTTTTAATCTCTAAGACCCAGTCTCCAAATGTGTTTGTGTCTGTGTATACACACGAACTGTTTTCCCTTTGTCTTCCTATCCAAAATGCAAAAGCATCTCAGATGTTGTGATTCCTTCAGGTTTTTCCCCTGTGGGAGGATGGAAACATGTAACATTATCTTCTAGCTGCCTACTGCCAGTCTCTGAAATTAGCATTTCAGTGACTGAAAGGTAGTTAGTTTCCACACACACACACNAAGAGAGAGAGAGAAGAGAGAAAAGAGGGTTAGTACAAAGCTGACACTAATAGTAATAGGAGATGAGGAAGAGGGTACAGGACATGTTGGATTACTAAATGAAAACTGTGATTTTACCAGATGTGCTAACAGAACAATGAAAGGCACTTTTACAGAATAAATTAACTCTTCAAGTTTTTGGTAATTAGCTACCTCAAGAAAGAAAAGCCTCACAGGACACGTTAACACAGAGTTAAAGGATAACTCTTTTACTATCCTAAATCTGGGGGTTTTTTCCAATGTGTTTTGGTTTTTATTTCTGGGATATTCTCCAGATGAACAAGGGCAGAGTAGGTGCTATTGGATGCAAAACTGAGGAACAACACAGACACTTGGGTCTCATGTTAATTAATGGAGTCTGTTGTTTATGGCAGTCATGCCAACAAATCACTCGTTGCCCAAAAATTAATCACGTCTCCAGTGTGGGGGTGCAGCCCAGGTGGCTTGGCTTCACCCTTCCAAGAGGGATAGCCAGGGCTGGAGCTGTGTTTCAGCAGCTGGCTTTGCTAGGCTTGGCTCAGAGAGGCAAGATTTGGAGGAGCACGAAGGAAAAAAGTCTAAAGAAAACTTTTGTCCTTTTTCTTTCTCCTTCTATATCAAAAGACTCCACGTTTTTCCTGTAGCTGAAGAAATTCCTGTCCCAAATCAGTAAAATAAGACTTCCAGGCTTCTCCTTTTGCTATCAGAATATTCATGTCTCTTGCTGTGGTAGTGGAGGGGAATATGGTGGAAGTCTTGGTCTTGGCTCTTTCTTTCCAGCTGAGCTCTGTTCAGGGTGTGTAGCTGGATGAAAAGAGCTGCTGTGCTGCTCTTGTGAGCAGAAACCTCAGGGAGCTGCCAGCTGCCTGTGGAGGTCAGAGGGACACTCACCAGGGTGTGCCAGTGCCATCAAGAAGCTTCTCAAGGTGGCATCTTGGGGCACCAGTGGTGTTACCTCAGACACAGAACAGTCAGTGAGGCCAAACATCCAAGTAATGCATCAAGGATGGACTTGAGCATCCACACCTGGAAGGAACTTGGTCACTGAAATTAGGGCAGATGCAGAGGTAGGAAATCCCTAGGATTTTTCCATTTGTTTCCAGCTTTTTATTTTAAGAGGCCTGAAAAACCTCTAAAAAAGTCCTGAGTCACATCCATAGGGGAAAGAGAGTTGAGAGAGGAAGGACCATATTTTTGAAATCGCACAAAAAATGTTGATGGCTTTGAGGGAAGGGATAAAAACCTCAAATTCAGTATTCTTTTTTAATTTATTTTGTTAGGATTGTAACAGTTTTTGACATGTGGTGGAGAAACAGTGAGTGTGGCAATCCCCATCTGGAATGGGCTCCTTTCACTGGCTTTCAGCACTGTGTGACCATGGCTTCTGCAAAGTCTGAAATAGATGTTGGCCCCTATCCTGGCATCTACCACAGATCACAGCCTGACATTATCCAGTGTGGGACTGCTCCACACAGGGCATTTTACCCCTGCTGGGACAGTGGCTTCCCAGATGGCCAACAGGAACATGGTGGGGATTGCTTCACTGTCTGAGCTCCAGTTGTGGAGGGAAAATATATCTGGTAGTGCTGGAGAGTGGATGAACCAAATTCCTCTGTGTCCCTGTGGCCTTGGATGCAGGATGGGAGTTGTCAACCTGCTGTAGGCACCCTCTGGGAGCTCTGAATCAGGAGGACTAAACTCGTGGTTAGCTTCCAATAATGTATTTCTCTTTTTCACTCTTATTTGAGGAAGGTTGTGCCACCTCCCCACCTTTGCTAAGACTATTCCCATCTTCAGTCAGACTGGCTGCCTTTTTTTGGGAAAGCTTCCCAGGAGGGAACAGTAGGAACAATATTTATGTGTTTGAGGATTTTTTCCTGGATGAATTTTAGACTTGGATTTTGGAGCATTCACAGGGAAAATTAACAGTCTCTGCTGATGACTTTTCTTACTTTAAATCAGGAAGAGAGAGGGTGGGAGCAGAGCCCCTGGGGCTGGTTCAGGGGCTTTCCTGCAGGCAGTGTCCCCTGGGTTAGGAAATGTGGCTGCTGGGCACTTAACAGGGCTTGGGTTGTGGTATCCACTGTGCTGGGCTCCTGCAAATAGTTGAAATGGAACCAGTATTATTTGCTTCCAGCAACTTTGGAAACAATTTTGGGGGAAAACTAGTTTTTTTAAGACTTAAAAAAAATTACTTCCCTTGTTTCCCAAAGTATTTAAAAGTCAGGGTAAATATGAGTGCTGTTCTTACAGAGTCCTTCATCTCAGCAGGACCACAAACCTGCCAAATATTAGGCACCCATTTTGGAAGTGGGTGAGTCAGCTGCAAGATTTGCAGCTTCCACCAGTGTCCCAGACCCAACAAAAACTGGAAGTCCAGAGGATGATTTTTAACCTTCCTTGCCACAATTAAAAACGTTGTGTTTAATATTAAATGCACATTCATTTTTAATCCAGAAGCCTGGCTTTCTGTTCTCAAATAACCCATTTGTAATGGGTTCTTCATCCAAGCAAGGGAAAGAAATACTTGCTCCTGGAAGCCAGCTCCATAAAGAAACACAAAGAGCATCTTTCTGAATAGCACACAAGTGTGAAAGGAAACACGCAACTGCTGGAGAAATGGAATCATTTGTACTCAGTGAAGGGAAAAAGAAGGAAAAAAAAAAAAAAAAAGAAAAGAAAAAGCTTTTGAAAAGGAGATCTGTGACTGAAGCTCTCCAGAACTGTTTAACCTGTTGGGGATATTTAGCAGATGAATTCTGACCCACGTTCTCCACTTTGCTGTACCCTGTGACAGAGCGACGCAGCATCTGCCGCTTGTGTTCCTCTCCAGACACGCTCACAATGCCGGAGGAAACGGGGGAGAAAATTATGCAAATTGCTCTGAGCAGATTACTTTGACCAGCTGCTCTTCTTCCTCCTCAATCAAAGGTCTGCCTGGGAGAGCCAATCTAGATTATATATGTCAGTCGCACGCTCCGAGGCTGAGCCGCTGCCTGCCGCTCCTTTTTCCCAAACAGGGACATTTCTGACAGCGAGGTAAAAATGCAGAGCACTGGGGATATCAATTGCTCAAAGGAGGGCACAAGGGGCTGGGAATTCCTTTTGGGTTTTGTGCACTAGCACCTCACTACGTGGCTGGCTGTTTTTTCAGGGCTATTCCCATAGAAAGAGGTTCATCTCCGTGCTAACAATTATTGAATTTTATTATTAAGCATGATGAAAGGTGGCAGAGAAGGGAAAAAAAATGAGCAAAAAGGCTCCCTAGACGGTGTGTTCATGGCATGGCCTTAGGTGATGTTATTAAGCACATGGGCTGAAAGCTGAGTGCTTTACCCTGTGCAGCCAGGGGTGTTGCTGGCTTTTTTTTTTTTTTTTTTTTCCTTTCTTTTTTTTGTTGCTTTTTCAAAGTGTAATTTATTCATGGACACAAACTGGAGGCCATCCTGCTGACGTGTGTGTCCAAACCCGCCAGACGTGGCCGTGACGTCGCCCTCACACAGACCCAGAGCTCCAGGCTCTCCCTCCCCTGCCCTCTCCTGCCACATGCTGCCTACCCTGTGTCTTTAACAGTGCTCAGAGTCCAGAAAAGACTCCATAGCTTCATAAATGATTAATATATTCTTAGTTTTTTTTTTTTTTTTAAAAAAAAGAAAAAAAAAGAATCTTGCTGCACCAGAGAGCACCTAACCCTGGCAGAAAAAAAATACAGTGCTGTCACAGTCTGGTGGCAAGCCAGATTTCACTGCCTTAAATCACCATTAAGATTTTCCCTAAGTTTGATGGAAACTTCTCTTTTTTTTTTAATCCTGTATACAAATCAGAGAAAGCCCCATGTTAGCATGTGATAAAACACACACACATAAATATGTGAGCTGAGCGTGGCTGCGGAGCAGTGGGGATGCATCCTCTGGAGGCTGCAGTGCCAGGCAGGGAGCCCTCACTGAGCTTTGGAGAGATTAAAAATTCTCATGCCCTAGTTTATTTTTTATTGGTCCTATCCCATTGATTTTTCCCAGTGGATGCCAGAATTGCTGAAGATTTTAGCATTTCAATATTTATCCCCTCCCCTGAATTTCTAATCTGATTCAGCAGGTGCTGAGGAGCCACCAAACAGACGCAGAGTACCCAGGCCTGGAGTTGCTTTGCTGAGCTGGAGTCTGGAGTGTGTGGTGTCACAGTTTGAATCACTTTTTTACTGTTTTTTCCTATTTTTTGTTCCCCGGTTAATATGGGAATGGGTATGATTAGTGTAAACAAAAAGGGAGTCAAGCCAGTAGAATTTAATGAGTGGGGCAAGGGTTTGTAACAAAAGCTGTGTGTGATGCTCAAGGCAGTCAGCACAAAGGTGCAGATATCTCACTGCTTCCCACCACCACTTGGCAGAGGTGAAGATGACAGTTTTAAAATTTAAATCAGAAAATTTCAATTTATTGATCATGTGGCGTGAAAACGAATGCAACTGAGTATAGCATTCTTTTTTTTCCTTCTCCTGGTATTTAGGTGCTTTTAAAAAGGTGTTTCCTCGTATTTTTCCTGTGTTTACAACCATGATTTGATTTTAACAGAAGTAATATTATTGTTCAGAAGTAATATTATTGTTTATGCTGCTGTTTGGTGTACCATGCCCTTAACTTTCTTTGCAGAAAATGTTTATAAAAAGGAGACAGTGACAAATAAAGCCCACTGCAGGTTTGTCCTGTTATTTCTGGATTGTAGAGCTTGCCTCAGTGTGAGCTGACTGAGGAGTCTGTGGGACTTGCTGCTCTGTCTAATTTCTGTTTGCTGCCAGGTAAGTCTGAGCAGCCCCTGTTCAGGGAAAAGCTGCAATTATAGCTGTGATCTTGACACCAGAGTTCACCTGAATTTCGGGAGAAGTTTGTGGAGGTTTGGAAGCTAATGAGCTGCAGCCAAAGCAGGGGGAGCTCTGCAGTCACTTCTTTAGGGGGGGTTGATGTTCCTCAGCACCGGGTGTTATTCAGCTTTTCTGTCTTGCTCTGGGCTCACAGTGCACGTTCTCTCTTTATTTCTCCAAGCCTTGGCTCTATTCTGCATTATCAGGGCTGTCTTGTACAAAGAATTGTATTGATGGAATGAAAGTTAGCAGTGAAAAAAAAAAACTGAAAAAACCCCAGCCCTTGAGATATGATGAATTAGCTGCAATTTCAGTGGTAAAAATGGTCTCTCGTAGCTGGCTATTAACAACACTCTGGTGAATACATTTTCATGCAAGAGATGGTTTGCTATTTCAAAGGAGTCTCATTGAGACTTGATCAAGTTATTTTCAAAAGTTTAAAGTATTATTAGCTGGTAAATCCTGCTGCTCAATTTTACAGTCACGTTTTTTATTTGCTGTTGCTTCTCTGTATATATTCTGGGTGGGCACTGAAGGAAAAGTGGAGCTAACTACCCTGGAGAAAAGGGAAACATAGAAATACTTCCCTGTTACTCTGGCTTTAAGGAGGTATGACCTTGTATTTCATGATGCTGTGGAGAAGCTGGAAATCACTCCCTCACCAGCATGCCTGCATTGCTAAGCTGCAGCCAGGATTCTCCTTATCTTTCACAGAGCACAGTCACTGATGTGCCATCATGGGTCATTTGTTATAAAACTCTGTTTGCTATTTTTAACACTCAGTCAAGAGGATCTTTTTTTTGTTTGTTTTATTTTGGTTTTAGATTAACAAGGAAAGGAAAAATCTACCCAGCATGATAACTCAAAAAAGTTCAGCAAAATGAGTGCTGTGAGATCAGCATCTCTAAGAGAGGCAAGAGAGCAGAGGTTGCTGCCTGAGAGCCTCTCAGGAAAGGCTGGTCCTGAACAACCCTGGGAGATGGACGTTACTGAAGAGCCACTGATCAAAACAATTAATAATTGGCAATTCAGCAGAGTGGCTAATGAGTTCTGTATGGAACAGCTACTCCCTCACCTGAAGGAAGAAGTTTCTTTCCAGGTCTGGACTGGCCTGGACTGTTTCTGCAAATGATCTGAGGGCATCTTGGATGCACTAATGCCATCGGAAATTTGAAATCTGTAAGGTATTGGATCATCCTGCATTTACTGTGGCTCTGCAGGGAACCTTAATTACAGAGAGGAAATGACTTGCCGACATTTGCACTTTCCTGCCTTGCCATTGAATTCATCATGGTCAGTGTTTTCCTTGTCTACTTTCAGTTTACTCTGGCTGTAACCTCAGTGGATGCTTCACTCAATCCCAGTTAGCCCAGGCCAGTGCCTGGTTAGGAGATATCCAAAGGGAAACTCACCTGGTGAATGATTTCTGTTGAACCAAAATTTTTAGGGATGTGTTCTTATTAAAGATACAGCAGATCCACAGTAAAATTCTTGTCCATGCTCAGCGAGTGAAGGAACAGCATTAACTTCTGTGCCCTATCTCAGTTCTAGCTCAGGCCTTCCCTGAAACCTGTAATTTCAGGTCAATGAAACTGTACTTCAGTGAACTATGGCTATTTTTTGCTACTGACAGTTCTTTGTCTCCCATCCCAGAATTTACTGCATTTCACTATGGAATATTTGCTGAACAAATCCCTACGCATACAGACAACTGGATGATCACATGAGCTTGTTCATTCTCAGTCCAGTCAAGTCTAAAAGACTGGATCTTGTTTTCCTGTCTTGGGGAGGGCACTGACTTAATATAAATATGTCTGTTGAAAAGAAGTTTTGAATGTGTCCAGTGCCACTGTGGGCAGGAGATGGAAATGGAAACCTGTTCTGCAGCAAGGCTGCCCTGCTGCACCATCTCCGTTTTTCTTTCCTCCAAGACATTGCAGGCATCTAAAAGTAATTCTATCATGGTGGCACGTGTTTCTTCCTCTCAGGATGCCTCTGGGATCCCAGACCCACGTAGGATGTGAATAGTTCCTTTTTAAATTCACATTACTGTCCATGGCACTTTCAGGGGCACAGAGCCAACAGTGAGAGAGGACAGGCTCTGCTCAGCCTGTCACACTGAGGTGCTCCAAGGCTTGTTTGCTGCGTTCCTCCTGACTTTAGTACTGCACAGGGATGTGGAATTACCCCATTTCCTTTTCAGATGTACAGGCTGAAGCTAAAGCTGGAATTGTGGATGCAGGTTTTCCTGGCCCGCAGAGCGAGCTGGTTTCACAGGAGCATCATCAGGGGACAGATGCACCTCTGTGATCTTTACCACTCCTAAAGCCCACCTTGATGCTCCTGAGTGAGTTCTCAAACGAAGTAAGCAAGGGCTTCTCTCTCAACTCGGTCCTGTAATGCCTTCCCTCTTCTTTCTCTGTCCCCTCCCCAAAATCCCCAGGAAGGCACTGAAATCCGACAGGCTGCGAGATCAACGCTCTGCCCTGTTACCAGGTTACCCACCACTAAATCTGCCAGGGACTCGGGGACACTCTCTGTGACTGAACAAGTGACTGCTCTGTCCTGGGGGTATAAATCTAATGCAAGCTTGTCAGCATAAGCCTTGTATATTTATGGGAAGCTTTCAGAGGAACTGCACGGGATCAGAGCTTCTGTTCAGCTCCAAGGCACAGCATCCCCAGCACGGCTGTGAATGGAGAGCCACATCCCAGGCACACTCTGCTGCCTCACTGCCCAGCCCTGCAGAGCAGTGATGCATTTGTACTGATTTGTCACTCCTGGAACTGGTGTAAGAGACCTGGAGTGGGAGCATGAAGGATGGAAGTGACACCAGGGTAAGGGCGAGGAACATTCGCACTATATTTAGGGCAGAAGCAGATAGTGGTAACAATTGCAAGGATCATATATAATGCAGTAAAACTGTCTGCCTGAAATATAAACAAAAGCCCTTTCCTGAGGCAGTGAGGGGTTATCAGTCATGTTGACAGTCTCCTCAGCTAAGCAGCCAGGACATCTCATTCAGAAGGCATGGACCAAGTGTAGGGCACTGCTGATTCCTTTAAAAGCATCCTGGGAACAGCAGCTTTGCTCTGGTGCAGAAGAATGTCTCCTCTCCAGATGTTTTACATGAGTGTGTGCTGGCATCTTTGGTGTCTCCTATACCCTGAGCAGCACAAGAGTGGCATGTGCCAGGATGCAGCAGCAAATTGGAGAATTGGACTTAGTTTGGAGTATGTTCAGAATCTGAGCAACTTGCTCAAGGAGATATCTTGGTCAGCTTTATTGTACCACAACCCAAAACATAGTAATTTAACTCCTGGATGAATTCATCCTGCTTCTAGGATATTTTCTGTAGCAAGCACACCAGCAGAATTCAGTTCTGCAAAAATATGCCTTAGAACTCAGGAATGGGCTCTGCATCCATCTGTCCTTTCATGCATTTTTCTTTCAGCTCACATGGAGAAAATGGAAAAATTTTAATATCCTTCCTATATTGTTTTTACCCTTTCTCAAGAAATCCCTTTTTGGCCACTCTCAGTGGAAGATGCTGGCTGGATCTCAGCTAGCATATTTATATTGTGCTCAGAAGGAAAACTGCTCTCGTTCTTCAAGGAGCAGAAAGGAAGCAGATGCCACCCATTCCTTCCCAGGGTAATTCCCACATTCTGGAGAGCATCATCTTTTCCAGGCAGCACCAATAAAATAGTGACAGAGAGCTCTGTGTGCTCCACACTGCTCCGTGTGCTATATATATACATATACTTCTTTACCTGGTCTAGTTTTAAAAGCCTCAGAAGAATGAAATTCCACTCTGAGATACCCAGATACAATTCAAGAACAAACCCTTCAAAGTGGCAGGAGGAAGGTAAGAGATACAGGGGGAACCTGATCCCCAGGCTCGGCGCACAGGAGGAAGGCGTTTGATTGCAGTTTTATTGTTCCTCACGTGAAAACTGACAGACTGTCAGGAACAAGAGGCTGTCCCTGGGGAAAAGTGGCCCAAAGCTGGGCTAACAGTGGCTCCTGTGGGTCCAAGGGCAAGTGGCAGGGAGAGGCTGGGGCTGGGACTGGTGGCAGCTGAGATGCTGCTGTGCATTGCTGAGGCTGCCACCAGCAAATGTCTCCTTGCTATCTGCTCCCAGCCTGGGCTACCAGCCCTTCATTTACACACGTGATAAATTCACTTGTTAATTAGAAGAAGTAAATATTATGAGCTTTTAATATAGTTCAAAGGAGCAATAGCCAGTTTCTTGATTCCCAGGTTGGCAGCCGTCCTTCCTGTGTGCCCCAGAATCAAAGTGCAACTCTTTCTCCAGCAACTGTCAGGGTTTTTATATCTTTTGATCAAGAGCCTGGCTGCAGAAAGAGGAAAAAACCAACACCCAACTGTTTGGATCTTTTCCCCTACGATTATTATCACATCCATTACTCAGCAGAAGCCCGGGATGCCCTTTCATTCTTACACAAATACTTTCTTTTGGGATTCATTTAAAGTTTCCTTGTGCATGAAGTGGTCACTTGTCAGCCATCCACCTGAAAGGGTGAAGCAGAGAAAGCACAGTCAGCTAAAAAGGAACCCTGGCTTCAAGCATTTATAATGAATATTGACAAAAAGAGGGGGTGGGGAGGAGTGGGAATCAAAAGCTCGAAAATTGCTGATTAGGCAAAAGCTGCCTGCCTCCTGCCTATGGAGAAAATGGCATCATTAGAGGGATGCAACAGGGCTGGCATTATGCAACGCCTGGTCAGGAGCAGAGAACAGCACAGCAGCAACTCCCACTTGGACCAGAAAATCAGGAGATTGTCCTTTTGTCTGATTTGTGAAATTTCAGTCCTGGAAAGTCCCAAACTGGATCACCCCAGTGGTCTGGGCAGCCAGAGATGCCCCACTGACCAACACCAGGAGCCCTCAGCAGACATGAGTTGGAGATTCTGCCTCTCTGTCACATATTACTGCAGGCCCTATGTTAGGGAAGCCAGGGAGTCTGGTGTTTCTCTTCCTTGGCATGTTTTACCCCTAATCTAGGGGTACAACCCACAGAGCAGGTGACTCAAGCATGGACTGGGATGGAGCAGCACCTCGGGCTCCTGGAGACCTGCAAAGAGGCAGGGGCTGGGGACACAGCGAGCTGAGCATCCTGCACAGAGCCTTCCTTCCTTCCTTCTGCACAGATTTAATGGTGAGCAGGGCTGGGGCTGCCAGTGGTGACCAGCCTTTATTGGCTAGCAGGTGCCTCCCAGCTGGAATGGTGCTCTCAGGCTGCCTGTGCACAGCATAAAGGAAAATCAGCAGGGCTGGGATCTCCTGGTGTTGCTGTGCCAAGAGAGATGGAGATCACTGATTAGTTGCTTTTATTTTTAACAATCTCCAAGCATTTACTGCAAGGGGAAGCTGCAGCACTGCTTCCCATCTCCTCTCCTCTGCGCTGAGCAGACCCAGCCCCTGGGATATGGATTTCAAGAGCAATAAATTCACTCTAAAAATTTAAAGAGGATGACGCAGAAAACTTCAAAAAAACAAACAAACCAGCTCCACACAGTAAAAGCCATTTCTCTCCTGACGTCTGTCTCTGGTTAGAGTGTGACACATCAAGGTCAGATACCCTGTCCCACAGGAGCTTGGCTTTGTGCAGGGTAAGAACCATCCCCTAATGGTGTGTGATGGCTGATGTTTCATAACGATAAACTACTTATGTAAAACCCAGGATTCTCATCCTGGGATGCCATTTCCAGCAAGTGTTCCCTCTCACAGGGCAGGAACCCTGAGCTGAAGTGCCTTCAGGAGGTAGGGAGAGTCAAAGAGAGGATTAACCTGTGATTGCTGATCCCAGGCCCTGCTCCCGTGTCCGACCGCGTCCCTCGCGCCAAGGAGAGCTCCCATCTGCAGCTCAATAAATCACCCATTCGTGCCAGGAGGTTTCTCTATGGCAGAAGCTGAACTCAACAGCAAGAATAATAATCCATATGTTTGTAATTGTGATTAGCTCCTCTGGAAGATAAAACTCAGACAGCTCTGCTGGAGCATCACAAACGTGGCAGCACTCAGGGCTCTCAGTCAGGAAAGGGGATGGAACAGGGAGCCCCTCCCTGCCTGGAGCATTTCCACCCCACCAATCTCCTCCATGGCTTGTTTGGTTTCCCTTGTTTTAGAAAAATCTTTTTT